>CAUDNR010000083.1:0-35409 GCA_958430865.1 Entrophospora sp. SA101 | reverse complement strand
TAACAATAGACCGTCATTCAGCCATAATAGTAAACCCGTTTTTTAAAGAAAACAAATATTAATACAATATTATAAGAGCCATTATTATTACTTACTAGATAATTACGTAACAATAAACTGTCGTTCAACCTTATTGGTAATATATTATTATTATTACTTATCAGATGGTCGCGTAATAATTTTTTGAAAAAAAAAATATTAATACAATGTTATTATATACAAGAATTATTAATAGTAATATATTATTATTTACCAGATGATCGAGTAACAATTAACTGCCATTTAACCATAACAATAAAACCCGTTTTTGAAAACACATATTAATACAATTTTTATATACAACAATAATTATTATTAGTAATATATTTTTATTTGCCAGATGGTCAAGTAACAATAGACCGTCATTCAGCCATAATAGTAAACCCGTTTTTTAAAGAAAACAAATATTAATAAGAAATATTATTATTACTTACTAGATAGTTGCGTAACAATAAACTGTCGTTCAACCTTATTAGTAATATATTATTATTACTTATCAGATGGTCGCGTAATAATTTTTTGAAAAAAATTAATACAATGTTATTATATCAATGAGAATTATTAGTAATATATTATTATTTACCAGATGGTCAAGTAACAATTAACTGTCATTTAGCCATAATAGTAAAACCCGTTTTTGAGAACACGTATTAATATAATGTTATTATATACAACGGGAATTATTATTAGTAATATATTATTACTTACCAGATGGTCGCGTAACAATAAACTGTCAACTATAATAATAAATATTAATACAATATTATATATATTATATACAACAAGAATTATAACTAGTAAATATATTATTATTTACCAGATAGTCGCGTAATGATATATATACAACAAGCGTTATAAAAAACTTGCCATAAAAAAAACATGACTTGTTTCTGTTGTTCACACACACACGTCCCATATAAAGTAATATCCTTTGTTTGATCAATTGAATCAACATAAATAAATACCTTCACCATGCACTCCATCTAAATATTTTTATTCTATATTCTTTTGACCCAAAGCAAGAAAGAATAATACCTTCTTCAACATACTTATATTGAACATGTAGAGTAATACATTCGCTTTTTGGTCAAATCGAATCACCTAAAATTTTTTGTTATATGATTATTAAAATTTCTGCATAACAAAAAATTTGAAAATAATATTTTCGCTGCTGTTGTCATGTCATGAATTTATCTTTGTTTAAAATCTGAATTTGTCGATCATTACATGATTATTTATAAGTTTGAAAGTGCTTTATGGTGTTATAAACAATCTTTGTATCAAATAAAGTAAAAATACAAACAACACATTGTTGATTATTTTAAATCAAGGAATGCATGAACAATTTGGAAATAGATCTCAAAGATAAGTTAAAGAGAAAAAACCCATTTCTACTTTTGCCATCCAGAAAAACAAATTAAATATTAATATTCATAGAGAAAAAATTTTTTTCTATTAAAATTATCAAATAAACTTTACTTTTAGATGTAAAACCAAGCATAGGTCATTGTTTAAACTTCTACCATCCAGCAATATATTACTAACGAATGAATTTATTCTTTAATATTAATATTACAACTTTATAAAAGATTATAAAGGTAAGTGTAGAGCAATGTTCATTTTCTATTATTAAAAAATTTGATCCAATTAATTTGAAAATTCATGAGGTTTATTTGAGACAATAACTTTTTTTATATATTAATTTACAAAACTATTTGTTTATATATTGCAATTTAAGAAAGACTTGACATGTAGATGTAAAATATGGCATTTTATCAGTTAAAAAATTGACATCTTCATTTATTATACTTCATTTAATAAAATATGCTGTCAAAATCAAAAGGACATATGACTCAATTGGAGCTGGGCATGACGCATTGACACAATACGTAATTCGTGATGCATGACGCAATTCGTGACGCAGGACGTAATCCGTGACGCAAAGACACAATTAATGATGCAAGATGCAATTAGTGACTTAATTTATTAAGGACTTATGCGCGCGCACATTAACATACAAGAAAATTTGGTTGTCTACATGTAACACTGACATGGTGTAAACTATTATGGTCCATCAAAGAATCTGTCCACTAAATTCGTTATATCAAAATTACTAATCATGAAGTAAATTTTAAAAATTCATTGTAACGTTGAAACAAGATTTATTGTAATGCACAAATGAAATTGGAGAATCAGATTATCAAGTAACACAATGCAGACCTTTCTCATAATGGAAGTGCATCCATATAATTACTCCATGATCAATACAGTCAAACCTCGTTTCAACGGATCTATGGGACTGACCACCTAAATCCGTTGAAACGAAAAATCCGTTGAAACGAGATAATTATTACTAAAATCCTACCAAAAAATCCGTTGTCCGTTGAAACGCGATTTAAATATAAATATAAAATCCGTTGAAACGAGAATTTTTTAATTATTAAAATCAAGGGGTAAAACCAAAAATCTGTTGAAACGAGGGTTCGACTGTAGATTTTGATAGTTATCATTCATCTCAGGGATGATAATAACAACGCAATCATTTTTGTAACACTTGAAAATTCCTTTTTTAAACAAAATTCTATATGAAAAATGACCGAAAAATGACCGAAAATCCCCTTTTTAAAGCTAAATACGTCGCACTAAATTAAATTCGTCATATTCTTTGTTTAAAAAATTTAAAACTAAAATAAATAATAGATAAAATAAATAAAAATAATAATATAAATAATATTACTCTGGATTTTCAGGGTTATTGATCTGTGAATTAAAGTCAAATTTGCATTCTGGTGACATCACCTCCGCTCCAGCATTGAACTCCTGCGAAACAGGAAAAGTAAAATCTCTCAATAAATCATCTAAGAGCAATGAAGTTTCTAATCATTCAGCTACAATTGCTCTACTCCTACCATTCATTTTTCGAAATTTCCATCTGTCATTTCCAGAAGGTTTCGAGGACGTAATTTTTGTAGTGATAAGTAGGATAATCCTACTGTATTGAATAACACTACAGTTTTCTTTGCCAAATTAACGAGTTTTCCGCTCTTGTTGTAGTTACAATGGCATTTTTGATGAATTTTCTTTCTTATGGTTGCAGGATATTCTTCAATAAGTCTTCCAAGAAGATAATAATACTCAAAAGTAGTATTATTTCTTGTAACCTTTAACTTACTCAGAATAGTTGTCAACTGTTTTTCTTCATCTCCATCGATTTTGGGTAATTCTTTTTCATCATCTCTTGGTACTCTGAACTCATCTAAATATTGGTGGGCTGTTGAGATGATGTTATTTCTAAATCCTGTTTTTCTCCATCCTTTCTGATTTTAACCCTTCTTCTGAAACAACTAACTCTTCTCCTCCTGGCATCTTCTTGACTAATCGTAATGATTGATTTTGGAGCGTTTGAGTGAGATAAATCCAACTTGTGTAATCAATCAGTTTTTTAAAATCTCTATTTTTATAACAAATTCAAAATCAAAAATAAAACTGTCATAAAAAATCTTCTTTCAAATCAATAGAGGCTCTCTATCTCAAGCTACAGTCAACCCCTCTAAGTGCACCACCCCCTGGGAATGAGTAAGAGTGTGCATTTAGGGGATAAAGGAGGATAAACCCTGAAGTGTTAAAAAATAATGTTGGAAAGTCAAAGGATGATAAGAGATTATTAGAACAGGTGTGGTAGATGGAACTTTATAGAACTATCTATAGCTGTCTATCTGATGAAATTCACTTGTCATCAAATGTTGGACACATATAAAACGGATGGACTCGTTGATTTTTATATTGCTGAGCTGAGCTGGGCAATTGAATTGCTCATTGATGGGTCGAGATGAAGGAACACCATGGACGTTTCCAGAATGATATGTGAGTGCATATGTGGATATATAATGTGTAATATGTGGGTTCTATTTAATTTTATATCCATATAATTTGCATATGTTTACCTTTTATTTAGGTGGAAGATATTCTTCAATCACATCTTATTATTTGACTTCTAGCAGAATAATAAGAGAGTGAATAAATCCTACACTAATACATGGCATGTAATGTTCAAATCCTAACTCTATGGTTTTTAATGTGTTGTCTGACACAAAATTCCAATTCAAAGGAAAATCAGTGGTCATCCTGAATCAAGTAGATATTTGAACATTAATGACAGAAAAAATAAGCGAAATTTTGAGAACAAAGAGAACATTGATTTAGGAAATGAATCACTACTATCATTAGAAGAGGATATTAATACTTAGCATTAAACCTAAAAAAATAATACTGATGGTGAGCAAAGAAGAACTTATTGAAATAGTAATGAAAATATTTTCATTGTTTATTTATTTAATTAACATCATTGATTTCTATTTATTTCTTATGAGAATGATTAATGGTTGGTATTTAAATATGCTAAAAATAGAGATTTAGAAAATAATTTAACAAAAAATTTTAAAAAATTACTTGGAAAAATAAGATTGAAAGATAGACTTTTAATAGATTCATAAATATTTAGTAAAATGGTTATATTTTTTAATTACAAATGATGAGAAAAATTACATTTATCATAATTTGCACAGTGGCAATATTTTTTCATACTCTCAATATAGGAGATTTGGGATTGTGTTGTGAAAAATGTCTCACATGTGTCCAAATAAAGTTAAAAGATAACAAATGGAGCATTATAAAACTGTTAAATTATAATTACAATACAATTGTAATAACAATGACTAAATTTTGATCCCTGAAATCCTTGGTAATACCAATGTTCACTTTGTCTGGTTTTGTTGCAGCATGCCCCATATAATCAGAAAATAATCATAAAAAACCAGGAATCTCAAAAAATTTGTATTAAAGCAATTAAATCATACATTTCTCAACCTTGGGTAATAACCAAATGAAATTATTCATTCTAATAATGATTTAATTTGAAATATTAATAACAATGTTACAATAAAGTCTAGGGAAAGTCAATTAATAAATTCCTTATTAGTTGAACATTCAGACAATTATCTGCCAGAAAATACTAAAAATATATTCATTAATGAGATGATAATAGATTATAATTTGCACTTTACCGTTATTATTATGGTACTCTTATTATTATTAAATTTGTTTAATAGATGAAAATCATGCAATTACACTTTCTACACTTCTTTCTCTTTCCCTTTTCCTCCTTTGTTCTCTTAAATAATTACGTTGAGCTACAAATAATTCTTTTTTCAAATAACGAGATACTTCCTTTAGATGCATAAAATTACAAAATCCACCTCTGGTACATTCAGCATTTTCATTTTGACGACAACATGCTTCACGAAAATCTGTCACTGGTGATAATTCAGCATAAATTGGTCGACCTTTTAATATTATTGTTTATCCATTTTAAGAATATTTAAATTAATAATAAAATTAGATGGTAGACAATTTGATGGACAATTTATAATAATAAATACCAGCATAAAATCTTTGATTCAAATTATCAACAGCTTTTTGTGCATCTTCTTCATATCTAAATCTAGCATAAACATTTCCAATTAAATGGTCACCAACATTATCACAAACATGCATTTCTTCTACTTCACCATATTTACACAGTTCAGTAAAAAAATCTTCATAGAAATCATCAAAATATGCCTGAATTTGTTCATCAGTCATATTATTACTATTAGTGTCATGAGCAGGGTTTTGATAAATATTTGAACAAAGAATTGTTTGTGAAAAAGTTGGTTTGACATGCTTTCTACTACATCGTTCACCATGTCGACAGGCTCCGATTTTAAAATAAAAGGAGCAATTAACCCTATACAAAGAAAGGTTACCACCATATAAAAAAGCCTACAAGTTAGTAATGCGCATACATCAAAGGGGATTTCCACCGTTTAATATTAATAACTAATAAATGATTCGAAACTTACTTGTCTTTTTCAGTACCATATATTGATGCTAAATATTCTGCCATTTATTCAAAAAAAAAGATTTTTTTTTATTTATTATATATTATTATATACAGCTAAATTTGTCACCTCGAACTTTCTCGAAACCACTAAGCGAAAATTCCTAAATGCTGATTAATTCTGATTGGGTAAATAATTTTCCTAATTTGTAAACAATTTAATTTTTGCATGTGTAATGTAATTATTAAACAATCAAATTTTACCAGTCAGTAAATTTTTTTTTTCTCCAAAATATAGAAAAAAAGGTTTAATTGTTAATTAATTAATTTTCTTTTTTTTTTAATTAGTGGAAGATAATGGAAATTCAAGTTGTTGACCGAGAACAAATTAATCCATCAATTGAAGAGAGTACAATAACACAACTTAATCCCCAATCAGATCAACAACAATCCGTGGAAATAGATTTAAACAAAGCTGATGGAAACTCAAATAATGCTGAACTACATGACATCTCAAAACAATTTACTAATGCTAATGCTAACAACCAGCATGAAACATTTAGTATGAGCATTACACAAAAGAAGAAAAGGAAGAAAAGAAAAAAGAAAAAACAAGTTGATAGTTTAACAGAGGACCTTTTATTTGTTGATCCTGGTGAAAAAGAACCTGACGATGATGATCGTTATAATTCGTAAGTTCGTGTGTGTAATAATAAATTTGAATAGATGACTTTCCCTTGTTCCTTTTTTTTCATCTTTTTAATTCTTAATGGATTAATTGTTTTCAATATATATATATAGCTCAATTTTAATATCACTTCGTATTGAAGTTGCAACACAGAGATTTAAAGATACTCGAAGAGTTTCTTCAACTCGTAACCAAGTACTTAGTTCTTATCTTAATTTTGGAGAGGTCAAGATAGGCCAAAATCCAGATACTGCTTCGAAAAAATCAGCAGATTTTATTCAAGAAGAATTAATAGTGGATTTTACATATGTAGTTAAGGCCTATTTATCTAGCTATATTATGGATCAATCAGGTTATTATACATTAGAACATTTTTATGAAGCACCTATAGTTGTATCATCATTTCTAAATTATTTGGTTAGACATGATGTGTGTCCAGAACATTCAGAGGATATATTAAGAGCAATTGAAATTGCAGATCGTGCTAAAGTAGAGTTGCCAAATTGTAAGAGTTTTATATTGACTGCTTTTAACAAATTTAATAAGGCATGTTCTATATTGTATGGTGGTGGTTTATACGGTGTCTTTGATAATCCTTGGAATTTAAAAAGTACTATGGAATGTATGAAAATCTCATTAAGTGAAGCCAAAGAAATCATCAATAGAACATTTGGAGAAAATGCTTTAGAAAATATTAAACATGTTGAAGCAGCCACAAAAAAAGCGCTTCAAGTGGAAATAATTAACATAGAAAAGTCGCCAGAAAAGTATTTAAAAGATGGTAAGAAAGAAGATTCAACGTCATCTACATCAAGTACCGACAAGGAACAAAGTGATACCAGCGATTCTTTAGATGATGATAAAACAAACAAAACTGATGATGATATAGGACTTTACAAAATGACAGTTAGAACATGCAAAGAGCCAACTTTAGAATCATTTGATGTTCATATTGAGTTTGAAGCATTACAGTATGCAATGGTTGGAATGTTTATAATAGCTGATTTTCATCAATTGTCAAATGGATGGTGGTATTATGATACTATGACAAATGTTTATCCATCTTATTATGAAATGTGTGAAGACTCTGATGATGATGAATAATCTTCAAATAACAAACTGTCTTTCCTCTCTCACTAATTAATATATTCATCACATATATACACACGCATAGACTATATATAATATACATATATTTATATGTTTGTAAATGTATCTTAGTATCTTTATATTCTTTTCTTTTTTTAACCCGTATAAAGTTGTCGGGAAATAATATTTTCAAGATAATTTTAGGATAATGTGTCTTCAAAGTAAAAGTTAACAACCTAATGATTTTTTATTAGTGTGATAAAAATTTATATATGTAATAATAAAAGTACAGTCTACACCGTCTATAACGGATCTTTTTATAACGGATTTTTCTCTATAACGGATTAAAAGTTTGGCGTATGCGCTGATTTTGTTTGATCCCCAAAATTCAATACGGTATGATCATAACGTTATGAATACTTTATACTAGCAAAAACCGATTGGTTTTGAGGTGGTGCCATTGGTTTGACGGGCTGTTGAATAGTAAATTAGTTTTTTTTAGCGGAGCAAATAAATTTTTTTAGGGAGGGGTGTGAATAACAATTCCCTAAAAAAAATTACTATTACCCCAAAATAAAAAAAAAATAAAAAATGTTTTAAACAATTATTTGAAATAAATGACATAAGATATTGGGTTGGTCGTAACGGTTGATCGTCAAAATTAATAAACATCAATAATTAAATTTCATATTAATATCAAATATCATTATGGTTTACTGGTAAGAGGTTTAACCTTAGGATCGACGTCTCAAATAGTAGGGCTAGCCCTTGTTGTAGATCCTTGGATTGGTAGTGGTTGTGTCCGCCGAATGATATTCACCAATTATTCACCAATTATTCGGTTAATTGGGTATTGAAAATTTTTCATTGATTAATTAATCGGGTGTTGAAAATTTTCGGTGGTACAGAATATAAAAAATAAAAAATTTTATCCACGTAATTAATGTAAATAATATTTTATCACTATTACATTCTTTAATGACAGCCAAACGAACAAAATTGAACCCATTATTATTTGAAAGAATTGTATTTCTTAAAAAAAATATGCAATGTGTGTGTTGAAAATATTTTTCTTGATCTTGATGAATAAAAATTTATTATATTTTTCCTGATGAATAAAAAATTTTTTTTTAAATAAATTTAATATTTAACGGATATTCAGCGGATATTCGGTGAATGACCAATTATCCGGGTGTTGAATTCTATTGACTGACCAATTATCCGGATGTTGAGTTTTATTGATTGACTAATTGCTCAAACACCTGGATAATCAACGGATACAACCACTAACACTAGTTCGAATTTCATTGATTCGTTTGGAGCCTTATCCATGGCTCTGATAATTAGAACCCCCGCGTAACGGTGCTTTATCTCTAACAGAAGGATCCTGGGGTCCCGTTACATTATATATGATGTAATTGTTACAATAAATATAGAATATAATGTTGTTTGTCACGTGACTGACGTAGTAAGTTCGTTTCGAGTGATCAACACTAACCGGGACACTTGGTCGGCCCACGATTTACTATTTTGCAATAATAACAATAATAGCAACAATACCAAAGAATTTAAAAACAATCTAGTGGTCGAGTAAAATTTTTTTCGTATTGAGTTTATATATAATTAAAAAATTAATAGAACTCTTCCCTACTTGAAAAATATCATTGTGGCATATATAAAATAACGCGTGGTTTCCCCTACACGCTTTTTTCATTTATGTTTATAAGATCAATGTAAAGGTGATACCATATCTATAATCTAAAAATATTATTTGTTTCTTGATAGTAATTCACAAAGGAATAATTTTCAACATTGGCTTATGAGGAGTTTTATTCTAGATCCAAGTCAAAAGAGGAACTAGGTGTTCATTCATTAATAAATATATTTAATTTCATTAAGTATCTTTGTTCACTCCGGTACAAATCTATTATATATTTCATTATTATTATAATATTGCTAATATTAATATATTCTTCATCTTTTATATCATTCTCCTTTTCCTTTATTTTTTATTCTTTTATCAATGACTAGTTAATATCTCAATATAAAATCACCAATGAAAATATTAGTAGCATGTATGAACAGAAATATAAATAACATGAACAAATGTGATGTTACTAATAATGGTCAATATTCCGTAAAATAAAATGTTAATATCTGGGTGGTTTTTTACTTGGTTTATTTGAAGGAGAAATTAAATAATCAATTGTCATAATTACCATTTCAATTTTTTTTTTGTCCTCTGAAAGGTTGCAAGAGATCTGAAAAAAGGAACTAGAGATAATTATACCCTATCATTTATGTAATTATCCATTTATACTTATAATAAAAGCTTATCACATTAAAACTATGTACGCATAAAAACAATTCCGTACATTTACCAAAACAATTCTTTACCATTAAAAATATTCTTGTAGCAGCAATGGTATTTATTTTATTTTTTTAAAATATTATTTGCTTTATCTTAAAAATCATAAATTAATAATGCTATTTATTGTAAAGAGGTTTATAAAAGCATCAGAATTATTAAATCCCTGAATTTACTACACAAGAATTAAGGAATTCTTTAGATCATTTAGAAGTTAGTAATTTTTTTATTAATTATTTTATATATATTTTATTTATTTTATTTAAATATATTTTTTTATAGAGTTTTAATGTGTCTTTTATCCAATGAGATTTCCCAAAAGAAAATACAAATGTTTGTAGTCTTTATTAAAGGAATTTTGTAATTTAACTGAAATAGATTGTTCTAATAGAAGAATCATCAATCGTTCTTTAAGGAAAAAGCACTGCACAAAAACTCACAGATGAAGGAATTGATAGTCACTCTATACTCACCATAGATATTTATCAGGTTTGAGTCACTATCGCATAGAAAATGAAAACAAAAATTAGCAATTGCAAAGTTGAATTTACCTAATGTATCAAATGTAAATAAAAAAATAATACTTTTTATCATTCAATTATTATTTGATTAATTTTTACTAAATATGATGTTATTTATTTATAGATTAATAATAACCAAAATACAGATGGAGGAGATGGTATTATTAATAATGAAACATATATATACAATCATAGTAGTGATTCAAACATCTCTAATAATGATGGAGATAGTGGATCATACAATGATGATAATAATTCACCCAGAGAAAAACTGCTACTGTAAATTTATTATTATTATAAATAAAATTTGCAAAGTCTAATATTTATTTTTTATAGGATGAACCACATTCAAGAAAAAGGCCTTTACAAGACATTACTATTGATACTTTCTTTAAAGCAAAACAATGACTATATGATATTGGAATTAAATTAAAATTCATAAAATGTGATAATATTAGAATTAATATAATTTATAGTTTATTGTTATTATTGCTATTGTTACGAATATATTTGTATATATATTATATATGTTTACTAGTTTCGCATAAATAAATGTATTAATTTTTAATAGTATGTATGAATAATTGCATAAATGATGTTACACAGGTGATGATATATAATATCTTAATACAAGAATTTATTTATACTGTTGTGTAACTCAAACAAAAGGAAAATTTTTAATTCAATTTTTTGTTTACACAATATATTGAATCTGCAGAAGATTGTGTAAAATAAATATTACATGTACTGTTAATATAATTTATGGGGTTACCTTATCTATTTATTTTACAGTAAAATTTTTGCTTTTTTTTATGAAACAAGTAGATTATTTGTTTGCCATTAAAATTTTTGACGATTTTTTCGTTATTATCATTCTACACGAGAAAAAAAATCCCCGCAAGAGGACAATGACATAAAAGTGGGGAAAACGTCGTTACATTTTTGCCATTAATTAGTTGGTTAATTCTTATAATATAATACAAGTTTACGAATATTTTTAAAAAAATAACGCAATTCGAAACAAAAATAACGATTAATCATTTTTATCATTCACAATTATTACAATTCTGATTGATTCTGGTTTGTTCTAAGGTTGTTACAAAAGTATGATAACATTTAATACAGTGACACATACATTCTTCTCTATAATGCAATTTTCCAGCTGTAACGAGTTAATGAAAAAGAAATTTGAGTTACTATAACGAGCTTTGTCTTAAACATCATCAAGCTTCTAATAATAAATTTAATATAAATTATTATATTATTGATGTAAACAATTTGTGTAATAAAATTTTCACTTTGTTGAATTTCCATATTTATATTCTCCATCTAGTACTAGTCTCCTCAAATTAAAAACAAATATTTGTACTTTTGATTAATAATTATACTATATGGTATTATTAGTATATGAATTAAATATTTTTCCCTTATTATTAATTTGATTGATAACGTTTGAACTTTATTTATCTTTTTTAAAGAAATATTATGAAACAGATGGTGCAGCATATTTTTTTCATGCAGTCAATATATCTTAATCAGGGTTTTAATTATAACCGCTGCGATTAAAGGGCACTGAAGTTAATATTAATTGTATTACTTCGCCAATAGTACAACTAAACACAAAAAAAATTTGATATGGAAATTTTTTTCCGACACGAATTTATACAATTATTACACTAATATAAGTTTATGGCGGGTCCCATAATATTATGCAATTATTACATTCAGTGCAAATTTTTACGATTACAACATTACATGAAATAAACTTCATGAATTTTTTTTACTCACCTTAATGGTCTTGAGTATAAATATATTTTTGATTTCGTGATGATTTTCTGGTTTGTCTTTGAAATAAAAATCATCTATTGAGACATAAGATATATGTAAGCATATTTTTAATTGATTAAAGCTTTGATTTAAATTCAAGTGACCAATACATGATTTTTTTGAAATTGGTAGTAGCGCTTCGTATAATCATAAACAAAAAAGAAAAGATCTTATATTATGTAAGTTTGCAGATCAAATTTTTTATTTTCCTATGTTTTATTGTAGGGGAGCATATATTTTAAAGAGTTCCTTAAAAATTTTATAACTCCAAAGTGGAAAAATTAAAATTGATTTTTAGGATTCGAGTTAGTAAACATTTAGAAAATAATATGTAAATATTTGTAATCTTGTGTAAAGACGGTTTTTTGTAGATCATTTTTAATATTAATAATGAGACGGATTTTACCTTTTATTCAATTGAGTTAAATTCTTAGCAGACATACACTTGGACAGAATGTTACAGAGTATATATTTTATTTAAATATTTTTTGATATTCTTTCGTACGTAATTGGACCTTCAGTTAATTCACAAATTTTAATTATCTAATTTTACATTTAAATTTCTGAGGGAAAGTGTACGTTAAGGTTTTATTTATCCTGTTGTGTAATTTAAAATTAATAATAAGTGATAAACTGTTTATTTGTATAATATTTAATTACAAACAGTAAATCCGGGAAGATTTTTCAAATTTTTTGCTTAACACAACAACAACAACAACAATAATAAGACCGCATTTTTGTACGAGTCGGAATTTTTCAAAGCTTTTTTGCTAAGTATTAATTGTCACTGAATCTGCCTGCGTAAATAAATACAAATTTATGAGTAAACCTTATTTATTTATTAAAGTTAATATTACGCTGTACACATTAATTAATTTAAGATATTAATTTTTTATAAAAGAAAGAAAATAATTATCGAGACAATTTATTTTTATTATGAGAAAAAAAATCACCACAAGACAATTATGATTATAATAAAAGTGGAGAAACTGTCGTTACATTTTGTAATTCAATATTGTTTAGTTAATTCGCGTCACTTTTAAAAAATAGCGCCCAAACTGAAACGAAAATAGTAATTATTCATATCCTTACAATCCTAATTGATTCTAATTCGTTCCAAACTTGTTACAAAAGTATGATAAATAAATATTTAATTCAGTGATACATTCTTTTCCATATCTTTTCCTGTATGTAATTTTCCTCTTTTTTCGGCTGTATCTAGTTAATGAAAAATAAATCGGGGGAACAAGAAGATTACTATAACGAGCTTTGACTTAATCAATTTCAAGCTTCTTTTTCTAATAATAAATTTTATGTCATTGATGTAAATAGACAGTTTGTGTAAAATTTCTTTTGTGACATTCCATAATTATATTAATAATATTTTTGTACTTCCCTAATTAAACAAATATTTGTATGTGTATTTTTTCTTCTATTATAATAATATGGTATTAGTAGTTGATAAGAAAAAAAAAGATTTTTCCCGTTTGACTCTTAAAAAAATTATTATTAATTATAATTATAGCAGTGTATTTTTTTTTAAACATGCAGCCAATATCAAATATTAATATTAATATTAAGGTTTTAATTAATAATAATAATAATAATAATATAATAATAATAATAATAATGTTGTGCTAAAGGTTTACCAGATCCAGAATTTATTCATTAGTCATTATTGTTTTATAGAATTTTGTTACCGAGGAATATTAAAAATTTTTTGCGTTAACATTTTGCATAATTGTTATTGTTTTTTTTCTTAGTAATGGAGGGTTGATAATGACTGCGTCGATTGCGTCACATACGCACGGTTTATATATTATTATTATTATATTATATATTAACACGTGTTTTTATGATGCTATTTTAATATTTGTTATCAATAAACATTTCTATCTAATTATGGTATAAAAACAAAGAAAGTTCACAACATATTTAGTTAATAATAAATAATAAATAACAACAAAGTCAATTAACGGAAAAATAAATTTGTGTATTTATGTTAAAATTTATATGATAGATGTAATTTATTATATCTCAGGCCAGTATGTTGGGCGTCATAATAATTACTTCATAAAAAAACATTTATATTAATATGGTAATGATGTAGCCCGGATTTCAAAATCTCCAGTATAACTATTACAAATAACATAAAATAAAATAAAAAGAGAGATGAAGAACCGAAAATAGAAATGAAAAAAATAATAAATAATGATAATAAAATAAGGTTGAACCAATTAATGGCAAGATTACTATTATAAGTTTCAGATGGTACAATAGCTGTTGTTGATACATCACAGTAGTCTCTATGACACTGTTCAATCTGTTGGCTAAAAATAATTGTTCAGGGTGGGTTGATTGTATAACACATTGTGCATACCGAGTACCATCCTGATTCAAAAACAGAAAGAAGATGAAAATGATTGTAATGATAATGATGATGAAAATGGAGATGCAAATTTGTTATCTTCTTTGAGACGAATCATTTTTTTGATATTCCTTATCAAGTAGAAACATTAATTCAAAGAATTCAGTTATTTTTGGCTCTGGTTTTTTAAAATTTATCCATTCATGTGTAACAGCTACTGGAATATCTTGCATAATTTTCTTTGGATTTTTATTCTTTTGAGCTTTTCTTAATATATATACGAAATTTAATGAATTTATTTGCCCATCTTTAATGTACAAGTGGGGTTTTAAGCGCATTTTTAATTGATTAAAGTAAGCTTTGATTTTAAAATCAGGTGTCCAGAACATGGCTTTTTTTTGAAAGAACGTAAAAATTACCACATTCATGTGTTTGTATAATACTGTTAATATGTTCCAAATTAATGTATTATTGTGAGTGTTGTAATTAATTTTGACTTTTGATATCATGAAATTAATTTGGATTGCATGTGTGATGCTGAATAACAGAGAAGGTTTTAAAATGCTATCCATTGATTACTTATGTTTGTGATGTGTAACAATCCCAATATCGATCTATTTAAAAGGTATGTTTTGGATTGGTTTATTTTTGACTTTCGTTTATGTCTATTACATGACTGCAAGTAATACAAAATAATTCTGGCCATCAACATAGAAATCATCTTTACAATTGACTTTCGTTTATGGTCTATTACATGATTTAGGTAGTACAAAGTAGTTTCGGCCTAAAGATTTTGTAATGTTTTTTATTATACAACTATGTATGTTTTATCTTTTATTGTAAAAATTTTATAACTCTAGAAGCAGAATAGTTACAGGAAAAATTAAAATCATCATTGCTCCCAGGAATCCTGTCTATAATGTAACAGTGCGAATTTTATTTTTTAGGATTTGTGTAAAGGAGATTTTCTTTAATTGATGCAAGAGATTAATATAAAACTCGTAGAAGCATTGAAACAGACACACATTTGGAAAAAATTGTCTCTTTGAAATCTTTTTTTAGGATAATGCAATGGGATTTTAAATTGATAAATAAATTTTAATTTAAAGCTTAACCAAAAATATAATATAATCGGATCTACAAGCTTATATAATCATCGGAATTTTCACATAAATATTTTAATTACATTTTTCCCAGACACAGCTTATGTAATCTTTCACTAACCCGTTTTCAAGAACTTATTACAAAAACCATCTTTTTTCAATTGATCTCTGTGAATTAATTTAAGGTTTTATTTTATTTATTATGATACGGGGATGTGGGATATTTAAAATCATACCTGATTCCCGATGTTGTAATACGTTATTATTTATTATTATTATTATAATTGCTGTTGCAATTTCTTGACAGTTTCCAATTAATTTAATTATACATCAATATTTGATAATAAGTTAATAAATCAACTGGTAATTTGTCATGCGTATGTGATTTTTAGCTCTGTACGCCAAATTTTTAAAGTGAATAGATCACAACCAACCACATAATATGCAACTACTAGAAAATTTATATGAAAAAGGAAATAAAAAGCAAATAATGATACAGATAATACAGAGTTGAAATGAAGTAAAATAAGAAGAGAAAAAACGAGTTTTGGATTTCCTTGTTTGAGATGATGCTAAAATCTAACACCCCGATGTCGGATGTAAAAAAATATAATTATTCTTAATGGTGAGTCATTGGTTATACATACTTTATCAAGGCATTTAATGAGAGATTTTTTTAGATAAATAGCGTTCAATTTTGACCTTCGAAAATAAATTTCAAACTATTGACAATTATTTCATTGATTTATATTTTCATTTATTTTTTGCATTAACTTATTTTATAAAAAAATCATGGAATCCTTATTAAATCCAAAAGTAATTAATAATAATAATATCGTTACGTCATCAGCAGCAGCAACAACAACAACAACATCGCATCCATCAATATCTGTTCATTCTCTTTATTCAGCTGAAATTTACGATTACAATATATCCAATTCATTGGACCGGGTTAATGATACTCAGTATGCTCAATGTATTACACCTTTAACCCAAAAAGCAGACGTTGAAAATTTATCTCCAGAGGGACAACATATTAACAGCATTACGAATTTGAATATGACGGACATTGGTGATGATGTTACTAATACTAATATCAGTATTCCAAATATTGAGAGCGACAATAATTACACTAATGAATTGACTACATTTATAACAATTGTTCTACAATACCAACGGCCAGATTGTGCTCATTACGAACTATTTGAAGCAAATATTAATATTGATATCGAATGCTATTATTACGGTGAACCTCCTCAAATGGAAGAAAATTACATGGATGACGTCACTATTTCTGATTATTATCAACTCGGAGCTGATCAACAATTTATTTTATTTCGAGATTAAAATTTTTAAAAAAAAAAAAAATTCATATTTATTTTAAATATAATAAATATAATAATTCAAACCACTGTTATAATATAAAAAAAATTTTCTTTGTAATTATTTTTACTACTAATATAGTGATTATAAACAAACGAACATTAAATTTCTTAAAAATTATTTTGGCTGTTAATAATATAAATACATTAAATAATTTAACCAACAATAAATTCCACAAGTGTATCTATCATTCAAATGCCCAACCTTCGAACCCACTCACTCCATCTAGTCGTTAACATATTGGCACAAAGTGACTTTTTGAATTGATTTCTTTCATTATATAATTATGTAAATAAAAGCACGTGATACATTTATCCTGAGAATTGCTATTTCTCGGTGATTGTCACCACCTAAGGAATTAAATTTGTGTGGGGCGGAGTTAGCGTTGGGGTTAATCATAAATTGTATAATTCCTTAGGCGGTGACAATCACCACCGGTGAGAAATAGCAATTCCCAAATAATTTAGATACAATAATTATAAAAATGTTATTATATAATATTCATTTAAAGAAGTCCTCAACGAAAATTAGAAAAAGATGAACCAATTTCTCCAAGTGTACCATGAATATGCGCCTCCAAAAGGATTTATTATTATATGAAAAGAGATGCGCAGAAGTTGATTACAAAAAAGACTTGTTCTTGTTATCACTTGGCCCCATTCCAACTAAAAATTAATAAGAATAAATCTAAAGGCCTAAATATTGGATAAGTGAACAAACAAAACAAAACTTCTTACCACAACTAGCAACCAGAATGGTTGTTGATAGACATAAAGCAAAAATTTTTGAGTCTTGCGTTAAACTTGAAGTAATTTTTAAAAATGGACATTTTGATGACGAATCTTTTTTTTCTTTTTCTTTTTCTTTTTCTTTTTCTTTTTCTTGATCACCAATTCTTTGTTTTCTTTTTGATTCAGCTGTTTCGATAGCCTCCTTATTATTGTAATCATTTTTATAGCTATGACAGCGTAAACAAGTTACAATTTCACCGGCAGTTGGCCTTTTCTTTGGATCAGGATCACAGCATCGTTTCATCAAATCGGCATAAAATCTTGGTGTATCGCTGGTAACATCTGGCCTCTTTCCTTTCAAGATTTCCATTGTAAGACCAAAATTATGTGATCTATCATCAAATGGCTCTTTGCCGGAAGTATATACCCACATTATCATCCCAAAGCTATATACATCGGATTTTTTTGTATATGGTTTGCCAGATAATACTTCAGGTGCCAAATACGGCATAACACCATAAACTTTATTATTGGGGTTCTTTTCTTCGACTGGCTCGCATAATCCTAAATCCGCTATTGTACTTTTTTCGTCCTTTTCTATCAAAATATTGCGGCTATGCAAGTCATGATGCACAAAGTTTTTAGAATGAATTTTATTTAGCCTGACGAAAAATAAAGACTATTTATTAGTAGTTTATCACAAAAAAATTTACAAAAAATTTACAAAATCACAAAAAAATCAAAAAATCAATTTACCCAATCGCAATATTCAAAAGTGATTCTAATTTGTCTTTCCAGGAAAAATTCTTAAAATTCTTTGACAAATAATTATGTAAGTCTCCTCCTTGTGCATGTTTAAGTACTATCTTATAAGTATTTTTCTTTTCATCTTTTGTAACCCCATAACATTCGTTAATAAAGTGGTTGTGAGTGCTGTAAATTTTTTTATGTGCTTCTAGCTAATAATTTTAACAGTTTAATCAATAATTTAATATTTGGCAATTATTTACTCAGTAAATTCAAGGAATTTATTTACCTCTTTTAATATTATTGGAATGACATTCTGTGAAATGTAAATGCTTTTTAAAACAACTTTTTTACAAGTAGAATTATGCCGCCAATCGGCAGTATGTATGATTCCAAATCCTCCTTTAGCTAATGGTGTAAGATTATGGAATTGATTATGTGGAATCCACTTAATCTTGCTCCCATCCTTTTTACAATCATAAAGAAATTTTGCCAATTCTTCATCTTTGCATTCCTTCGTTAAATTTTTAATCATTGTTTCTTTACGGATGCTGCTGTCTTCTCCTATTTTGATTTTTTTTGATTTGTAAATTAGCATTTTTCATTGTTAAGATTTAATAAATGAATCAAAGATAGAATTTTTCCTTAATGAGCAAAACATTTTCATTTATACTTTGAAAATATTCCTTGATTAAAAACGCGATAATGTTACGCTTTTGTTTATTTATTTTTTGCTATTAAAGAAAAAAACCAAGTAACTAAATTTGGAATAAGTTTTGTCATCATTCGATTTTTATTTTTTCCGAAAAAAATTCCATAAAATAATAATAATTAATAATAAATAAATCGAAAAAATACAATCATAATATAATGCACAAAAATATTTTGTTATTATACAAAAAGTGTTAACGTTCGCAATAATTTATTATATTATTTACTATTACTTATTAAGAATATTAGGTCAAATGAAATATCTAACATCATATAAGCCTAGAAATATAATGCACAAAAATATTTTTGTTATTTACTTATTCAAAAGGTGTCAACGTTCGCAATAATTTATTATATTATTTATTCTCTCCATAATGAATATATAATTTTTGTATTTCTGTTTGCTATAGAGAGATATTAGATTTAATTATAGAAAGAGAATTTGCGACAAAAGAGAAGTTATATTAATATTAATATTAATATTGTATTTTACCTGTTTTACTTATATTATAGGGAATGTTAACTGTATACGAAATAGGTTTGTACTTGAGGAATAAAAAGATAGTGATATCGCGCATGCATTTTCACGTTAATATTATAATAGATTGAATGGTTCAGTTGGCTATTTACCATTTATTTATTCAACGAATAAATAATACCCAAATGTTATATTAAATTTTGTGTGAGCGGCATATGTGTACTAACCAAATTTGATAAAATATACCGATAATTACCAAATTTGATTAATACATTCCACCCACGCATCATTGTTATTGTATTAGTACGTATAATAGATGATCACATAGCTAAGTCATTACCAAATTAGGATTTTAACCCGGCCCTGTACTCGTACACTTCCAGGGCACAATTTTGAGTGACCTCTATACTAATACGGGGATGGTGAAAATTTCAACGTAATATATACTAATTTTGGGGACGAAAACATCCATATTTAGAATGACCTACTATTCCCGTAGTTAAAACTAAACAAATTAATTATTGATAATTCTGTCGGAATTTAAGATAAACTTTAGTAGCTTCAATAACTTCTGCGACTTGGCCAAAAATTCCAAGTTCCTTTGGAGTTTTATTCTAAAAAAAATTAAAAAATTACAACAAGGAGTTTATATATTGTTTATTTATATATAATATAACTCGCACATGCACAAAAGGAGCTTTTTATTATTGAAAATTTTTCTACATGGAACATACGATATTTATATGAAACTTATCTGCCTCCTTTTAAATTTAATTAAAAATAGCACACAGTCATATTAATATACAAGAAATTTATGTTACACAAAAACTAATCTCGTTATACACAAGTAAATCATGAGTTTATAAACAAGGTCATCCGACCTTACCAAAGGATTTAGTATCAAAACATGTTCAAAGTACTTGATAATATAATAAATAAATAACCGTAATAGATAAAAAATCATCTTTTTTTATATTGTTAAAAGCTAACACTAAAGATTATATTAGTATTATATTTTTTTACAAATATTCAAATTATAAGTTATATATTATTAATGCCTTTCTTCTATTTTCAATTTTCAAGCAACATTTCAGTTCAGTCATACGATTTTTCATTTTTAAAAAATCATACGTTACCTTCTCCAAAATGCAGTACTTATATTGTAATGATCGACAATCTAGAAGGGCGATGAATTTCTGCGGCGAGAATCTGCTTATTTTTTGTTTAATCAGAATTAATTAAAAAAAAATAAACAAGTAATTATCACTACAAGGAAAATAATAGAACTGAAGGGAAAAAATTTAATTGGATGGGATTAGCAATGTGCATATACTATTACTATCAGTTATTATTATTATTTGTTATTTATCATTTTATTCGAATAGAAACCCTAACCTATTACTATTTCCATAGGACCAACAGATTCGAAATACATGTAAAAACGAAATATGACAGTATAATAAGTTAAATAAAAAATGCGCGAATTCAAATTCTTTAGCCTAGTGGTTTACAATATAGATTATGCTACGCTTGCAATATGCGTGACAGGTCTGCTTACAAAAATAGAAAGATTCAGCAATTAGCCAATTTTAGATATAATTCTTCGCATTCTGCAGTTTTCTGCTTGACAGTTAGTTAAATGATGTGTAGGAATATAATGAAACTAATGGTGATGGTTTCTATCACGAAATATTGGATTTATGATTCTTGATTCTTTTCCAATTGGTTTTGATGGCAAATCTTCCATATTACTTTAATATTTTCAAGTGCTGAAAATTGTTTATTGACGGTTATATTTTTGCAGTGTGACTGACACTTTTTAAATTCTCAAGTACTTCAAATGTATTATCTAAACCAATATGTGCGAAAATGATAATAACAAAATGAGATGTATAATACAAAGAAATGAGAATTAAA
This sequence comes from Entrophospora sp. SA101, assembly GCA_958430865.1. NCBI lineage: Eukaryota > Fungi > Glomeromycota > Glomeromycetes > Entrophosporales > Entrophosporaceae > Entrophospora > Entrophospora sp. SA101. Next base: position 13,561 of record CAUDNR010000083.1, on the reverse strand, counting down.
CTTTACTTACTCTCAAATTCCACAAAATTTTCAAGTTTATAATATAATGTTTATCCCAATTGATTGGTAATTGGAAAGTTCCAATAAGAAACATTCAATATACTTTAGAAGCAAGTAAATCCATGCCCTATACTTGAACATCTAAACCTATAGACAAACAAGATATTTATTTAATAAGTGCAAAAATCAAAAAAACACAAACTGAAAATTTTAACTTACCATGACAGTGTAGAAACCAATAATCATGTATTTTTCTGAAAAAATATCCACAAATTCATCACCCATAATATTATCCGGAGAACTTGCAGATGCGTTTATTTTTTATTTTTTATTTTTGTTTCCAGAAACTTTATGAAATATTAATAACATCATTAACACTAATATTAACATTGGATATTTGCAATTTGCTATCCATGAAAATATTATAATACCGATTCTCCAATAAAAAATTTTTTTTATAACGGTTTATTTTTTGTATATATTTCCTCATCCGTAAATTATGATAAATGCAACAATTTATTTATAATTTTTGACATATTCTGTTATATTATTATGTGTGGCTATTTTTTTTTTAATTGTTCTGTTTTTTTTAATAATATTTATTGATTGAATTATACTTAAATTAATTAGTGAAAACAAATCTACGAATTTTTTTTAAGTATTTTTTTAACAAAGAATTCAGAATTTTCGGAATTTCGTTTTTATTGGTTTGTATAGACAAAATTTGACTAATTATTTTAGTCTGTTTTTTTAAAACACAAGTCAAGCTTAATATTTGAATTTAATTGAATTATTCATTTTATTCGTTTTTATTCAAATAAAAAAAATTAATTTGAAAAATGCTTTTAATATGGAGTGTATGTCACGATGAATTCAAGCAATGATCATGACAGAGGATGGCCTGGTTGAGCACTAACAGCTTAGTGCGAAATATAAGGTTTGGCCAATTTGAAATACTATTCATCCTTTTATAATAATTTTTGAAAAAATTTTTAATATTAAGCGAAAAAGTGCATGGAAACTTCAGTAAGGGTTTGTATATGTACTAATACTCATATTAGGCTCAATGGACAATCATCGACTGCTTCTTCTCTTGGATAATTCCTTCATTAAGGAATTAGAACGCATGGTTTTTTCTTAATTATAATGATTATAATGATTATAGTAATTATATTTTTTTGCAGATAATATTATGGGTGATGAATTTGTGGATATTTTTGTGGATGATTTTTTGCAGATGGTTTTTGTGGAAAAATACATGATTATGGTGTAGTTCTATATATCATTAAGAAAAAATACCAAAATAACAGTTAAGAGATTTTAATATTATTAATTACATTGCTAAATTCTGCAGTTGGTAGACATTCAGTATTGTACACTTGCATTCCTGTACTGTATGATCTGCAAATTGGTATTTTTGTATTAATTTTTTAAGTACAGAATTTATGCATGTGTTGTGTAATCAAAAGTTGATTGGTGGGTGTTGTGTTCAATTTTGTAGAAATGTGAAAGTGCACAGTACTGAACAGTGTTAAAAATTCAGTGCGGGGAATGCGGGTGTATCATTATCATTACACACCAATCAAATTTTAATTTTTGGATATAGTTTCTAAATTTGTACTAGTTACACAACGAAATTTCAACACTGGTACAGAATGTCTATATTCTCTAAATTTTGATACTGAAATTCTGGTAATACAAATGTTCACTTTGTCAGGAAGGTATATAGCACAACAATTTTTAATGATAATATCCAACACATTTCTAAGTACAAGCCCAATATAATTTTATAATAGCAAAAATGAAGCGAATTCTTTGAGTTTTATTATGAAACTAGAGTAACGAAATGTTTTTGTAGGCGGGAAATTATTTTCAAATCATTGTTAATTTTGTCACATTTGGCGAAATGGTAAAATGTGGTAGTAAATTGACGAAATGTGACGAAAAGAAGAAAATGCGACAAAAAGGAGATATTATAAACAATTCTAAAAAAAATTTTTTAACAAATTTTTTCTTTTAAATTTAATATTCTTCATTAAAATGTCACACGATCGTCAAAGCTAATCAAGATGAATCAATTTACGAATTTTTTGATAGTAACTATGATACAGAGATTTAGTAAAAGACATCTTTGTTGAAGATGAATTTGAAAGTGAATATAATTCAAAAAATAGTTATTTTCATGATTATTGTGAAGTTAATGAAACTGATAAAAATATTATTAAGGACAAGAATGTTATGATATTGACATTAATAATAGTAATGAAATTGATGACAATTCTGAAAATAATACAATGAAGATGATGATAATAATTCTCAAAAATTAATTAGAAAAAAATACAAACCAGAAAGAAGAAACATAATTTACGTGGCTTATCCAAATTTGACTTAGACAAAAGATTAAAAAATTAAAATTTCTCTTAAAATAATATTTTAAATGTAAAATGTAAACAAATTTAAATAAAAATTATTATTGCAGATTATTACAAAAATTTACTTTGTGAAAATGGTTATATATTTCTCTCTCTCTATTTTTTTTTTTTTCGTCAAATTTTTCTTTTCGTCAACTTTACTCTCTTTTTCCCTTTCGTCAATATGCTCTTTGCGGTAAATTACATGTAACATTTCAGTTGACTAAATGTCGATCATTTCGTCAGGTATCATTAAACTAGAGGCATGCACCTTTTCCTTCTTAAAAGGATCACGAATTAAAATAATGATTTTTAGCAAACTGCATTAATTTATCTAATTATTCTGAATTTTATCACAATATCATAAAACTTTTGGCTATTTTTCATTCAATTCCTTTTTTAAGTAATTGAAACACATTATTTAATGAGACATTAAATATGTTTATGATGATTGGATTGATTAGTGGCGTGCTAGAGTTTCAGAATATTAACAAAATAAAAATGATAAATAAATAAATAAATAAATAAATAAATAAATAAATAAATAAATAAATAAATAAATAAATAAATATAAATAAATAAATAAATATAGTTCAGTCATTTATTTATATTACCGTGTACTTTTTGGGTAATTGATTCTTGCGGCAGACTTATTGAGTTTACACATGTATTTAATATTATTAATATTAATATTAAGAAAATTTTCCGAAAAGTTTCAAAATTTCAAACCGGTTTTTTAAGCCTTTTTACTAAAAGAAGCGACAGTAACCCATTTTATATATTAATATTGGTATACACCTGTAAACGGTCATTTATTTTGTATTATCAAAGTACTTTAAACAATTGATTGCTGCGTCCGACTTATCGAGTTTACATGTGTAATGAATGAATGAATTTGCGCTCAAGCCATTTAAATCACACCTACTTTTATAAAACTTGAGCATGGATAAATAAAAGAGAAAATTTATCTTCTGGAGAGAATAGTTCACCCACCTGAAACTATGTTAATGGTCCTTGAAAGTTTATTTACTTGTTTATTATTAAAAAACTCTTGTTGTAGCGAACAAAATTTTTGGAACCAATGGGTATGTTTATGTTTTATTAATAAATTTATTTACATGTTGAAAAAGGTTAATCATTATCATATTATCATTTATTTCAAAAAGGGTAAATTTTTATTGAATTTCAAATTTTAAAATTTTTCACGCGCTGATAAGAAAAATAATGTAAATAAATAATGTAATGATACATATATGTAATGTAATGTTAATTATTAATATAAATAAAAATAAATAAACAATTCTCCGAAAACAATGTACAATAAATCAACTTTAATTCACAAACACATTTGTATTACCTAAAATGAAATGTATTTTAATTAGTCAATATTTATATTTATAGTGTCTATGTGTATAATAAAATTATTGTCCTTCAGAGAATCAAAATAATATCGTACTAATCACCATACTAGTGATTTGTACTATCTAAATAATATGTTTATTGGTTAAGTATAATATTGTTATCTTTTTCATCATAGCTAAACATTTTAACAAGTTCTTCAAACATTTCTGTAATTTCTAAATCGTATTGCCAGAGTATATATGTTTTATTAAGAGAGCTTGGGATAATACTATTTAATGCTCTACTAGTATGAAATGCTTCTGGATGCATCCAATGTGTTGACGATGAACTTTGATCTTCATACGTAACATTAGCAGCTGGGTCATCATAAACTCTTTTCATTTCCTGTTTGCCATACTTAATCAGATCAGCTATGGTGGGACGCTTAGATGGGTCTTCATCCCAACATTTTTGCATCATTTTTCCATATTCAACTGGCATATTTGGTAGAATTGGTGGCCTAACACCGTCACATATGTCCTGAATCAAATCCATGTCATGTGCCCTGTTATCAAATGGTGGATACCCAGAAAATATTTCCCACATCAACATTCCAACACTGTAAATATCCGAAGCCTTTGTGTTCTTTTGTCTTTTAAATAATTCGGGTGCAATATATGGTACTACGCCATATATCTCATCTGATGACTTACCGCTAATATGTCCACACAGTCCAAGGTCTGTTATATAACAAGCTCCTGATTGTTCCATAAATATATTGCCGCTATGCAAATCACAATGGATGAAATCTTTATCATGAACATCATCAAGAGAATCAAGGATGTTATAAAAAATTCTTATTTTATCTCTTAGATTTAATTTGTGCTTGTTGTTCTTCAAGTACGATCTTAAATTTCCTGAATGCAAATAATTTATCACCATGGCGTAGTTACCTGTTCTCGGATTTTTGGTTATGCCGTAGCATTCAGCCATCATCTCGGATTGTATTTTACTGTAACTCAATACCTAAAAAATGTGTGATTTGTGTATATGTTAATACATATACATGTATAATGAATATAATATAAATTATACAATATTTACTAACCTCTTCAAAAAATTTTTCTCCGAATTTATTGGAACCATCTAAACATTTTATGACTACCTTCTGTGGTCCAAAGTAAACAACCTCGCCGTTTTTATTATCCCAATCACTGATACATCCACGATTCCATGTGGCAGTATAAATTGAGCTGAAGCCACCTCTTGTTAAATATTCAACATCTTCAAAGGCATTATATGGGATCCATTCCAGAATGTTCCTAGGTAGTGAAGACATTAATTGACATCGTTGCACAAAATCATTAATTATTCTACTCCCAGAGGTCCAACTACCAAACGAATTCTGTAAATAATTTCTGATGCACATTTCGCAATATCTGTCAGAGTATCGTGTCTTTCCGCAATCCTTGCACTCAAACGGCTTACCGCATTTATAAAGGGCATTATTCAGTTCATAGTTGTATAAAAATTTTTCTTTGCAATACTCTTTTTCTTCTTCGGTAAGTTCTTGATGTTTTGATATTAAAGTTATGAACTCGCCCTTTCTCACTTCTCTGTTTAATGCTACTGCAAATGCATAGTCATTTAATAGATTATATTGAGCGATTACGAATTTCTTTCTTTCGTATGAGTCTGCCATTTTTTTACGTTATTTCAAAAAAAATAAAAAAAAATTAAAAAAATACATCAATGGATGTTTTTTTATATATTCGCGCCATTTTTTTTTTGTGACATAAACAATATGTTATTAAATCATTTTTTTCTTTAAAGAAATTTCAATAACTTATCAATTCAGTACTAATAATAGAACCATACGATTTCGCAAGTTAAAAAACAATTTTTTGTATGCATGATTAGTGGTATTGACAGGAGGGATGTGTTATTGTTATTGTTGTTCTGCCTGTATGTTGATTCTACCTTTACATTCTTAAATTGGTGATCAGCGACGCATGACAAAAAGTTGCGCTATGCTTTTGTTCCACCACATAAATTTTTTTAGCGTGCAGATATAATTTTTCGTTTTGCATTTACTCAAGTACAATAATGTTTTGTCGCCAAAACTATTTTGAAAAGGAGAAAGTCAAGACTAAAATTAAAAGTTATATATATGTCAAAACTAAATCAAAAGTCAAAAGTCAATAGTCAAAACTAGTTTTGACTTACGGCGAAACCTTTTGACATTCGTACAGTTGCGAAACTTTCTAGTTTTGGAAACCAATATTAACTTACAATAACAAGAATTCTTTTTTTCTATATATAATAAATATTCTTAGAGATAAAGGGTTCAATGAGTTTCTCTATTATAAAAATTATGGATTATCCAATTAAATTTATTATTAAAAATGTTATTCGTGTGAAATTAATATACATCTTGTTTTTTGTGATGCTGCTGATTAAATCCAAATATCCACAATTTGTTGGAGAAAAGGAGTATCATTATTTTCAGCGCATTTTTATAATTTATTACATTTTTCTATATTACCAGCCAAGAACATTTCCTTCAATTTTTCAACTACGTTTAAATCAAGCCTTTTGTCTCCACCTTTTTTCCCAAACATTGTAAAGCAAATCTTCCAGTCAGTAGAGTTTTCGTACAATTTTCAATTCCGGAAACTATTTTTTTTTTGTTCTGTGCACTTTTTATTTTTAATTTTTGTACGAAATTTGTGAATTCTGAAAAGTTGATTGGCGGGGGTCAGTCTGTAAGATCATCGATTCCATATTCTGTTCCATACGGAACATGATTTACTACAGAGGCGCAGATGTACGGAATACGGAACCTGTATAGACTCCAAATCCTCGTGGTTTCAAGCTTTCATATAATAATCTTTTCAAGTCATTATCATCTCATCTAATAATAATGTAATATTTATTGGTTCAAAAAATTCTTTTAGTTGGGATCTTACTACAGGTGTTGTTAATACTGACCATAAACGTAAATGTATTTTTAAATTATCTACAAGTCTACACATGATTAAGGATGCTATTTTTTCATACTAAAGTATTAATTGTTTATTAATCTATTATTCATCAGAGTATACATGTGATATGTGATACATAATGGCGAACGCCAATAATTCAGCAAGTTATACAATAAAACAACAACAACAACGACAATAAAATAATAATTGACAAATGATTAATAATAGCAATTAATATGTAATAATGTATATTGATTATTTATTATCGTGTGACAGGAATTTGTAAGTAGTGAGTGATGTTAGTTTGCTAAGTAATTTATCGGTTTAGCCGCCAAAGAATTTTTGAACGGCTTAGTCGGCTAAAAAAAACTCCTTTTAACATTCATTTTTACTTCCGGAATTTTAGTGCAAAATTCAGTGGAATAGACATTTAGTTGAGATGGATCCATCTGCAGTACTTAGAATGACAAAAAAACATACATTTGCTCAAAAACAAAATATAATACATCATGGCAAGATAAAAGTCGTATTCAGAGTTTCTATTTGTAATACGAATCCTTGTTTTAATTGGAATACTTATTATTCGTTCTATTCGAATTATTCATTCTATTCTTATTATTTGTTCCAAATTATTCGTTCCTTTCGAATTATTTGTTCTATTCGAATTATTTGTTCTATTATTATTATTATTATTCATTTCATTCGAATTACTTGTTCTATTCGAATTATTCGTTCCATTCTTATTATTCATTTTATTCGAATAAACCTCAATGTAATCAAATGCTCAAATTCATGACGAATAAAACAAATAATTCGAATAAGCCTTAATCAGACCATTAAAGGCGAGATATTCTAATAACAATAGCAATAATAATTATAGTAATAATAATACTGGCAAGCTTAATACCACCTGTTTTCATCAACCGGGATTTATTAAGTTCTTAGCCGGCTAAGGTTTTTCTACAGGCTAATATAACTATAAGATTTTTGATTTGTCCGATACTAAACTTCTTTCGTATTTTTACAATAAATGGATTGAAATTCCAACAAACGGATCAATTGACTTTTTTATGAAATAAAAGTGGGTAAAAAACTGAGCACTATATAATTTAAAAAGATTATATAAATTCATTATCTTATAATTCATCATTTCCCAAAGCATTTATGACCTTTATTAGGTCACATTTTAGACAAGGACAATAGTAATAATGACGATAATGAAAATGATAAAATAAAAACCATGAAATATAGAAGCTTTGCCGATATTGTGTTTAAGGATATCAAGTCAATTAACAAGGTTGAAAATAATCTAAAAATAATGACATCAAAAAGCAAATGTTTTTTGATGGCTTTAATGCAGATTGAATATTATATCTAAGAAGAAATTATTGAACATTTAAGACAAAAGTATTTTTTTTAAAAAAAAAATCATTGTTGTAGAAATGAAGATAAAAGAGCGTGAAAGATCCACATTCATGTTATTAAGGGTTCCATATTTGGCCCAACTTTCTATTTTCCTCCGAATATTGTGATTTCTTGCATGGAATTGCCAGAACAATTGAAACGCCATTCTTTAATATTTTGTCTAGGGCAGGAGAATCCAAACATAAGCAAGTCCATTTATTTATAGATTAATTATCGATAATTGATATAGATATAATATTTTATATAAGGTTAATAGATATAGGGATGTTAATGGTCCGATCTTAGGTATCAAAAACCGTTTGGACCGTTGTGAAGATGGTGAAATGTAACGGATTTTTTATTATTATTATGAATGGATTAAATCGGAAAAGTTTAAAATAACAAGTATACAAAAATGTCAAAGTATACTTGATAGCTTTATGAGGAAATTATTTGTAAGATAAACTAGAAAAATATAAATAACAAAAGGAAATTAATAAATATGTCTTTAATTAGAAATTATTATAGTTATTGAAACGTTCTTTAGAAAAGAGATCTTTCTCCTTAAAATATTTCCTATTACTATAAAAAATCATTGAAAGAAAATGTACGGGTGAACCGTATTGTTTTTACGGAATAGGTACGAAAACAATGCGGTTCTCCCATATGTTATTTTTTTATAGGGATGTATTAAGTAATTTCATAAATTTAAACTTTTGAGTTGATTCTTTCTGAGACTTTTAAGCTGATTATGCGATTCTTGAGATGGAATTCTAATCCACACACATTCATTATCATTATCATTATCATTATTATTATTATACTAACTGTGTTGTATTTAATCTGTTATAGAGAGTGATAAAAAGCCGGGTTTTCCGTGAAAAAAAGGCACAGATGGTTAGTTACTTGGGAAATGTTAATTATTATAAATTAAAATTATATTTATTATTTTATTAACTGGCAGCGCATCATGGAATTTGTAAGGTTACTTTACTGGGTAATGCGTAATGGTTACGTAGTCGTACTACTAGGGTAGACAACATCGATAAACAGTCCTCTAATTAGAAAAATTTTAATATATAAACAACGCGAATTCAATTTTTTTGAAATAACTTTATAAGTGATCAAATCATTCGCTAGTAAACATCCCACTCATTTTTATCCTCAAAACCTATTATTTTTCTTGCCATCGATTAAATTCGCCCTCCCAAAAATTAATCGGTGACAATATTCATAAGATTTTTTTTTTTGTGTGGTTCTAAACTGCAGGACATCTATAACGGTCAATGATTATCGCATGGCTTTAAAAGCTTATAACTCCTTATTAAAAAAGAAAAAACCGATAGAATTAAAACTAAAGGCCTAGGCCTCATTTCCATCGGCTTACTTTTTTCATTTTATTTGAAAAGTTGAGTTATAAGGCTTCAAAGTTATATATGTCTGTCAATATGTAAATTGTAAAATTTTGGAATGATCTTCTTCCCTTGTGATTTCCTAAAAGGCCGATGACCCAGCTTAAAAATTCTCCGTGATACAGAAAATATTTCCATTAAAAGAAATATGATTACTTATTTAGAGAGATTTTCTAAAAAATTTTAAATTTCGGATTTTATACATGACGAACCATAACACTGAAGTCCTTGACGAAAATTATATTCCAATTTTTAAAAAACCAAAGACACTGATTTGATGAAACAATACTATATATAACATCTTTAAGTGATTCCTCCATAAATGCGCATCCTCAAAAAGGATTTATTATTATATTAGTATGAAAAGAGATGAGGTCCAAAAAAGTCTAAAGTAAATTCCGCGCCACAATGACACATAAAATTCGAAACCATAATTAAAAATTATCTTGTGTTAATAACTAACACATTAACAAATTTATAAAATCCCATTCAAGTTTTTAAAAAATATTTAATTTTTTAGTGATAGGAAAATTTTTTTGTCAAGCTTGAAACTAGTTCAAATTTTCACAAAATATGCAGCGGTAAATTAATTTCATGAAACATTACATAAAACGTAAACACAAATTTTAAGATATTCAAACGCAATTTTCTCAACAAAATTATTCATATTATATATTTAAAAATTCAATATATTGTCGGGTTTCCTTACTTTTTAAAACAACCCAACTTCTCGTCTGTTGATTTATTAATTCTTTCTAGATTTAATAAATTATGGAATTCGGTTTTATTGCTTGCTTTTAAATTTTGTAGTCTTCCTTTTTAATCTTGGAAAATTTTTCAATTCTCGACTTTGGACGGACCATGGAAGGACAAAATATTATTTTCTTCTTTCGTACATTTTGCAATAACTGCTTTATAAAAAAAATGTAAAATGTCATCATCATTATCTTCCTTTTCATTCATTAATAAAAAGCAATATATTTTTTTGTAAATGCTTTAAAAACTTGCAAGTATTCTCAATATCACTAGAAAAAACAGGCCTTTTAAAAAAAGTAGTGATTAATTTGTAAATAATTTTAAATATAAATATATTTTGAGATATTATTATAAATAATTTTGGATTTTATATATACAATAAATAAATTCAAATTAAATAAATTCAAATTAAATTAAATAAATAAATAATAATATAAATAAACAATCTACATAATGCTCAATGAACCAAGACTTATTATTTTTTTGTAAATATACATTTATTTTGTTATAAACTTTTTCAACTTCCAACCCCAGTCCAACTAAAAAATTAATAAATTAAAAGTTAATAAACTAAAAATTAATCTTAAAGTTTAATATTAGGTAAATCTTCTTACCACAACCAGCAGCAACAAAAGTTGTTGATACACATAAATCAAAAATTTTTGAATCATGAACTGAACTGATCTGTAAATATGAATATTTATATGATAATGAATCCATTTTTTTTTCACTTTCATCATTGCTGCCAGCCCTCCTTTGTTTTCTTTTCGATTCGGCTGTTTCGATAGCCTCTTTGTTATGTTTAGTATCTGCAAGATATCTACGCAAAAGCTTCTCGATTTGACTTGCAGTTGGTCTTTTTTTGGAATCAGGATCCCAGCATTGTTTCATCAATTCGGAATAAAAATCTGGTGTATCATAGGTAATCTCTGGCCTTTTTCCTTCCAAAATTTCCAACACAAGACTAAAATTATGTGATCTATCATCAAATGGCTCTTTTCCAGAAGTATATACCCACATTATCATCCCAAAGCTATATACATCGGATTCTTTTGTATATGATTTGCCAGATAATACCTCGGGTGCCAAGTATGGAATAACACCGTAAACTTTATTATTATTTGGATTATTTTCTTTGACCGGCCCGCATAATCCTAAATCTGCTATAATGCTTTCCTTGTTCTCATTTATCAAAATATTGCGACTATGCAAGTCACGATGTACAAAATCTTTAGAATGAATTTTATTTAGCCTGATGAAAATAAAGATTATTTATTAGTTTATTACAAAAATTTGCAAAAATGATTTAAAGGTCAAAATTACCCAATCGAAATATTCAATAGTGATTCTAATTTATCTTTCCAATAAAAATTCTTAAAATTTTTTGACAAATATTTATGTAAATCACCTCCTTGTGCATACTTAAGTACTATCATATAATTTTTTCTTGCATTTTTCGTAATTCCGTAACACTCGTTAATAAAATGGTCATAAATTATTTTATGTGCTTCTAGCTAATAATTTTAATAGTTCAATAATTTAATATTTAACAATTAATTAAATTACTAGATAAATATTCTAAAATTCAAGGGCTTATTTACCTCTTTTAATATTAGTGGAATAACATTTTGTGAAGTATAAATGCATTTTAGCACTACTTTTTTATTACTAGACCAATCGGCAGTATATGTGATTCCAAATCCCCCTCCAGCTAATAGTTTAACTTTAGAAAATTCATCATATGAAATCCACTTAATCTTGCTCCCATCCTTCCTACATTCATAAAGAAATTTTGCCAATTCTTTATCTCCGCATTGCTTTGTTAAATTTTTAATTTCTTTGCTGTAGCTGATATTTTCGCCTACTTGGTTTTTTTTTATTGTAACGTGTTGATTGTCATTTTTCATTCTAAAAGTTTAATAAATAAATAATCAAAAAAAATTTTTTGACAAAATTTTTCGAAAAAAAGTTGTATTTATTTAAAAGCTGAAAAATTTTTCCTATTTTTCCGAGATTTAGTCGTGTGACACGTCCTGCAGATCAATAGCAATAGGAGGTTTATTATTAATAGTCGTGTGACATGTCCTAAAAATCAAGGGGCAAGTTTATTTTCCGAAAAATTTCCGGTGATCTACACAATTTTTTATTAATAAAATTTCGAATTGAATGTCTTCATACCCTCGTTTGATACCCTTGTCGTGTAGCAATTGCCACCAAATTTGATACATAACTTCTTTGTCATATGTATCTGCTTTAAAAAATTTTTTGAAGCAAGTTGTTAATAAAACCGAAAATAATCTCAGCCTTAAAGTCAAATTTTGACTTTATATTCATATATGTAGAAATCTGTTAGTGCGTACAAAGGTAAATTAAATGTTATAAATATTTACGGAATCATGCTCACTTTGTATGTCTTTATACTATCATTTATTTTAAACAAATAAAGTATGGTTTATACTAATATATTAAATTTTAATTATGACCAAGCATTTTATAGGAAAACTTTATTATGGTGTGAAAAATGATCGATTTTTTATGAGCAATAATAATATTGGTGTAAGGAGTTAGAGTTGATGTCCTAAAAATCAAGGGGCAAGTTTATTTTCCGAAAAATTTCCGGTGATCTACACAATTTTTTATTAATAAAATTTCGAATTGAATGTCTTCATACCCTCGTTTGATACCCTTGTCGTGTAGCAATTGCCACCAAATTTGATACATAACTTCTTTGTCATATGTATCTGCTTTAAAAATTTTTTTGAAGCAAGTTGTTAATAAAACCGAAAATAATCTCAGCCTTAAAGTCAAATTTTGACTTTATATTCATATATGTAGAAATCTGTTAGTGCGTACAAAGGTAAATTAAATGTTATAAATATTTACGGAATCATGCTCACTTTGTATGTCTTTATACTATCATTTATTTTAAACAAATAAAGTATGGTTTATACTAATATATTAAATTTTAATTATGACCAAGCATTTTATAGGAAAACTTTATTATGGTGTGAAAAATGATCGATTTTTTATGAGCAATAATAATATTGGTGTAAGGAGTTAGTTAGAGTTGATGGAATTAATCCAGATACAAGAATTACAGGTAGAGAGCATTGTTGATATTAGATTAATATAATTTATTAAAACTTGTAAATATGAGTTTATTTAATAGATTTGATGATAATAACAATTGAAATGTCAAAGACTAACTAATCTCAATTCATGAATCCCTGGAAGAAAGTATTGGATCAATACT
>CAUDNR010000082.1:1599-37635 GCA_958430865.1 Entrophospora sp. SA101 | reverse complement strand
CTATTAGATGAAATTAAATTTTCAATGTTTTTTGATAAAATGTCATAGATTGTGTCAGCATTTTTATTTATTTCACTACAAATAATAATTATAACTAATAATAGGGAATTGTTATTTGCACCCCCATTTTTGTTATTCGCACCCCTCCCGTGATTAAGTGTAGTAATGTGACCAATGAATGCCTTTAAAATGTGATGATTTTATTGTCTTAGTCACACGGGAGGGGTGCGAATAACAATTCTCTAATAATAATAACAGCAACAATAGCAAGCAGCTGTGAAACGGCCAATAATAATAATAATAGTAGTACTAGTAGTAGTGGTCCTAATAATAGCAATAACAACATAAGTAACAACAATCACTGCAGTATTGGTCGTAGTAATACATCATCAACATCAACAACAACTAATCAAAGCATCCTCTACACTATCTATACGCAAATGTTATTTTTACGATTCTCATGAGCACTATCACTATGAACGTCCAAATGTAAAACCACGATACCGAGCCAGCTACTTCAAGTGCCTTGGATATGGCCATTTTGTCGAACATTGTAATGAGCCGCGAAAAAAAAGAGACGGCATATTCAGTGACGGCTATACGAAAAATTAATTTAAAGCGCACGACCGGCACGACCAAGCACGACCAGACCAAGCACAACAAGCACGACGTTATTGTTGGGGCGGTCTTTTATTTATTTTTTTTTATTTTTTTTTTTGTTCTTTTTGTTAAAGCACCAGGGTTGCCCTAGGTGGATGGTGCTATTTCTTTTTTTTTTGTGGCAATCTGGATGATGTACACATTAAAAAATTTTTTTTTTGAACAAATTATATAGTAATTATCACATTTATATAACTAGTGCTGTTGCTTTATCATCATTGATATATAAAAAAAATAGTCGGATTTTTTTCAACTGATTTGAATCCAAAATTTTAAAAATTGCAATTCTACCAATTCTTGAGATAAGTTGACGATCTTATATTCATTCGAAAGCCAAAGTTCCATCATTTATCATATTAAAAAATTGTATGTTGTTATTATGTAGACTTTAAAGATCGTTGTTAAGTTAAAATATCAACAATCTACACCTAAATTACTCACATAATCAATTAATCATTATCATTGATTTAATCTTCATCAAAAGTCAATTGATTGAAATAAAAACCTTTGTAGTATTGCCTCTTAATCTATATGTTATGCTTATGTTTATACATGATTATCATTCAATGATGTATAAAAAAATTGATTTTGATTTTTTTAAACCTTTGTAACTGATTTGAATCCAAAATTTAAAATTTTGTAATTCTACCAATTCTTGAGATAAGTTGAAGATCTTATATTCATTCGAAAGCCAAATTTCCATCATTGTCATAATAAAAAAATCGTATGTTGTTATTATGTAGACTTTAAAGATCATCAACAATTTAAAATATCAACAATCTACACCTAAATTAAATTAATCATTATCATTTGATTTAATCTTCATCAAAACTCAATTGATTGAAATAAAAACCTTTGTAGTATTACCTCTTTAATCTATATGTTATGCTTATACATAATTATCATTCATTGATGTATAAAAAAATTGATTTTGATTTTTTTAAACCTTTGTAACTGATTTGAATCCAAAATTTAAAATTTTGTAATTCTATCAATTCTTAGATAATTTGACGATCTTATATTCATTTAAAAGCCAAAGTTCCACCATTTATCATATTAAAAAATTGTATGTTGTTATTATGTAGACTTTAAAGATCGTTGGAAAGTTAAAATATCAACAATTTACATCTATTACTCATATATTTAATTAATCATTATCATTTGATTTTAATCTTCACCAAAATTCAATTGATTGAAATGAACCTTTTTTGTCTTACCTCCTTAATCTATATGTTATGTTTATACATGATTATCGTTCATTGATATATTAAAAAATAGACTGATTCTTTTAAACCTTTGCAACTGATTTGAGTCCAAAATTTCAAAAATTTGTAATTCTACCAGTTCTTGAGATAAGTCGACGATCTTATATTCATTTGAAAGCCAAAGTTCCATCATTTATCACACTAAAAAATCGTATATTATTACCATGTCTATTTTAAAGATCGTCGAGAATTTAAAACTTCAATAATCTATATACATCTAAATTACTCATATAATCAATTAATCATTATTATTTGATTTAATCTTAACCAACATATCAGATTTGGTTTTTTGGGCCTTTTTTCAAACCTTATGTCTTATTGTGTCTCGATGTTGAACACGAGTATTTTTAATGTGTAAACTGGTCGGTAGAATGATAATTACCCTAAAAAAAATTATTTGCTCTGCTAAAAAAACTAATTTGCTATCCATCAACCCGTCAAACCAATGGACCCACCTCAAAAACCAATGGGTTTTTGCTAGTATAAAGTATTCATAATGATCATACCGTACTGAATTTTGGGGATCAAACAAAATCAGCGCATATGAAATTCAATAAAAAATTTGTAACCTCACATCCACAATTTATATGTTATACTTATAGATGATTACCATTCGTTGGTGTATAAAAAAATAGTCTTGGATTTTTTTTTACACCCAAAAATTTAAAATTTAAAAAAATTTGTAATTCTATCAATTCTTGGAATAAGTTGATGATCTTAGATTCATTTGAAA
The DNA here is from genome assembly GCA_958430865.1 of Entrophospora sp. SA101. Taxonomy (NCBI): domain Eukaryota; kingdom Fungi; phylum Glomeromycota; class Glomeromycetes; order Entrophosporales; family Entrophosporaceae; genus Entrophospora; species Entrophospora sp. SA101. The sequence continues at coordinate 34,977 of CAUDNR010000082.1, read as the reverse complement.
GCTAAACTTTCATCACTCATCAACCAAAAAAATCGTATGTTGTATTTATGTAGGCTTTAAAGATCGTTGACAGCTAACCACTCACATTAAAATTACTTGATTTGATTAATATAAAAAAAACCAACATTTTTGCATCTCTCTTCTCCTTTTCCTGGTATCATTATAGTTGCTTGCTTATACTACTTAATCATTATTAATTACATTTATCATTGTAGGACATAAAAGGAATTTTTAATGTCTATTTATAAAAAACCATAAACCATATTTATATAATATTATCTTTTAATATTATTGATTTTTAAAATAAATGATTTTACTATAAAAGACACGCCTAAGTGATCAAGAGTCTGTAAATATTCATAATAATGAAATATTTGAGCATTTATTTCTACTTTTGTTTGCGTCAAACCAATTCCTGCATATACGAATATAAAGGCAAAATTTGACTTTGAGGGTCAGATTATTTTCGGTTTTATTAACAACCTGCCTTAAAATTTTCATAAAGCAGATACATATGATAAAGAAGTTATATCTCAAATTTTGTGGTGGTTGCTACACAACAAAGGGTATCAAACGAGGGTGTGAAGACATTCGATTATAAAATTTCACCATGTAAATTCGAATTTTTACTATGATGCAAGATCATCCAAATTTTGATCATTTAGATTAGTTTTCTATCATCATTACTAAATTTGGCAGGACGGGAAATATTTTTTTTAAAATACTAATACTACCCTTGTTTCTTTTGCTATTTATCTAATAATAATAAATAAATAATATAAATTATATAACAACTACCTTGTTTCTTTTGCTATTTATCTAATAATAATAAATAAATAATATAAATTATATAACAACTACCTTGTTTCTTTTGCCTTGTCCTGTTTATCTAATAATAAGAAATAAATGTATAAATAAATATACAGTGTGTTACAAAAAAAAAGGAAATTTTATTCTTGCATTATACAAATTATTAATTTATTATATTTTTTTTAAAAATTAAATTTCGTAAAATTTATATGAAATTTTCTAACAAATAGAAAATCTCTTCGCTACATTAAAACTAGAAACCTGTTCTATCAACTAACGAGGCCATTTTTTACAAAATGTAGGACAGAAAATGACTTTTATAGCTTTAAAATTTGCGCAAAATTTAGACCAAGTCAACTATATAATTATTTTTAATCGGAGTTTCTATTCGAATAAGGATTATTCAAATTATTCCAGCTATTCATAATTAATTTTAGCATTCAATTACACCAAATGATTGAACTTTTATTCAAATAAAACTATTTCGAAAGTCTGAAATTGTTTTAAACTCAAAACTATTTTAAAACTTCGAAATCATTTCAAAATTTCTTCAAGGATTTATAAAATATTAGACATTTGCGACTTTAAAAAAAAAATATTATTATTGCATTTAGCACGGATATCTATGCGTTTGTGTGTTTAAATAGTAAATTCGCAAGTTTAACTTAGGCATTCTTTAACCTAATTAGACATTCGTTAAGCATTTGAACTTTGTTAATAATAATAATATAATAATAAGTCTTTATTTTTAATACAAACTTTTAATTTCTAAGTTAAATCTATATATTCAAATTCGTACTAATTGCATATAATAATAATAATAATAAGCAAACAATTATTGGCTAATTTTTTTAATGTTATTCATAATGTCTATTCGGTGATAGTAAAATAATAATTAATAATGTATATATTTTTCTTGTGCGCTTGTTATTATTATTTAATAAAAGTTGAATAAATTGTCAGCATATTGGTTATCATAATCAATTTGATTTTCTCCATAATAAAAACGTCTAATATCAATGTTACTTTCAGATGATTCGAAATGTACACTATCTGAACATTGTTCAGTCATAGCCTGGATGACATTTGGATGTAGAATAAGTGTTGCCATTGTAATAGATTCATTGGTGCTAATACTATTATTATTAATATTCGTATTAGTACTGATATTATTACCATCAATATTCATCATATTCATGTTAGTACCAGTATTATTATCATCCACATTCATCATATTCATATTAGTAATAATATTGTTGTCACCGTTATCTATATATTTTTGATGGTCAGTTAATTGGTTAAGTTCTTGTAGTGATGACAACTGTAATAATCGGTTGAATTCTCCTGGAAGCAAACTTCTGGGGTCCACTTCTTGAGTTGGGCACTGAGTATTATCCTGGACCGATGGCTCACTCTCGACTGGATCAAATATGCTATGATTGTAAACTTCAGTGTTGACTGAAGATGAAGAAACGAATCTTGGTGACAGTGACGAAGACGACGAAGATGACAATAATGATGTAGCAACGTTTTTGAGAGGAAGCATTTCCGATTTTCTTTGCCAAAATCCTAGAATAATTTTGTTATATTGTTTCTTCAGAATCTTTTCTTTCACTGGAAGCCTCAGTGAAATTTCTACTATAATAATAAGGGACAGTTCGTTTGGAAAGGTTGCCCTCAGATATTGTAAAAATAAATAAATCGACAAAATAATTGTTATTAGTATTAGATCAGTGATTATTTAAAGTTATAATATATAAAAAAATTTTAATTTAACAATTTTCTTAAAATTTTTATTATTCAATTTTACTTTGAGAAAATATTTACTAGGAAAAAAAAGAATCCCTTTTTTTTCAGTAAACTTATATGTATTTAATAAAATTTATGTTGTTATTAATTCATTGATATTTTCTTCTTATAGATTTTTGATTTGTTTCAATTTTAAAATAAATTATCAATCCGCGTAATATTATGGTGTAACGTCATATATAGATTTGTATATAGAATTACTGGAATTAGTTAATTAAAAAATAAAAATCTAATATAGGAATTGTTTAAAAAAAACTAAAATCAAAATTTACAAAGAAAATTGACCCCAAAATTTTGATCTCCAAATTTAGAAAACTTTAAAATTTTGGCCAAGATATTTTAATTATTAAATAATAAACCAGATTTATGCGGCAACAAACATTAAATTATGCATGCAACACTTGGCAGATTATGCAAATTATGCGCCGTTTTATTAAAAAATGATTTTTATAATGAAATTTAAAAAAACAAATAATTTTAAATAGACGTATACATGTTTTTTAATGGATGATGATTATTGTTGTTGTTGAGACATTTTCAAAGGTTTTAATCATAATCATGAAATTTTTTAATTGATAAAAGAAAAATTCATCTTTATTTATACAGATTTTTTGGAATTTGATGATTTATTGTTGTGTTATCTTGTTTTTATTATTATAGTTGTTTGCATTCATCTTCTTCAATTAACAATTTTGTTGTTGTTGTTTGCATTCATATTTTTATTATTATTGGGGAATTTGGATCAAATGTTCTCTAAACAATTTTGATATTGTTGCCTTTTTTTATTTTTAAATTTATATCATGTGATAATGTGATTGGTACTTATTATCATTGTACAATTTAATATTAAATATAAAATGAAACAAATTTTGTTGAAATAAGAGTTTGATTGTAGGTTCACATTATCACTCATTATCAACATAGTGGATATTTGATTTCATTGGCTAAATTTTGTGATGATCTCCCACGCAAAAATTAAATTTTACTGGCTTGATTATATTATCAGAGGGAAGGAAATTTAGTTTCGAATTGATGTTTATAATATGTAAAAATATTAATATAGTATTTCTTTATTTAATGTTTTTAATACATAGGCTTGGTTTTTCATTATACAGTCTAATATATTATTTACTTTTCAACTTTTCATTGATTCCATCAAATCAACATTTTACCTTTGATCATGAATTATCATTATATAATATCGTACATATATGTGTCATTTTCTATAAATAAATAAATTGGTGGCATGAGTATGAATATATGAATTGAAATAAAAATAAAAAAATAAAAATAAAAATAAATATAAATATAAATAAATATAAATTAATTCGTGATACGTAGAGAAGTAGATAAAAATCTATATGTCGATCTGGGGCAAAAATGTGTAAAAATCGACGAATTGAAGTATTTCTCTTCTAAGATAACATGACCAAAATATTCACAAACAAAAAAATAACGTGATTTTTAGATCCATTCATACCATAAAATTATCTTTAAAAAAATTTAATAAAAAAACAAACTTTACTTTTGGGCATCGCTGGATTTTGAAGTAAAAAAACCTAAGTTCTCTGTGTAACTCTCTTAGTAATTTTAAGAACAACTCAAAACTTGACCATGTAATTTCTCCCATCATCATTAAAGTCCTGGGAAATCATTTGCAGGAGAGTCGAATAATTTTCTTTATTGTTTCTAAATAAAAATTTGTTTTCTATTATTTATAATTTTATTAAGGAATGTATTATTAATAACAATTCAAATAAAGTTGATTTCTTATAGTGGGTGGAAAATTAGATCAAAACTTGACCACATAATTTCTTCTGTCATCATTAAGTCCTGTGAAATAATTTACAGGAGAGTTAAAATAATTTTCTTGTTTTCTATTACTGTATTTATAATTTTATCAAAAATTGTATTATTAATAATAACAGTTCAAATAAATTGCTTCCTTGTAAGAAATTAGATCACAGCAAAAGCAAGTTGTTAATATTAAACTTGGCATGTAATTTCTTCTGTCATCACTAAGTCTTGGGGAATAATTTACAGGAGAGTTAAAATAATTTTCTTTATTTATAATTTTATTAAAGATTGTATCAATAATCATATAATTGTTCTTGTAATGGGCAGGAAATTAGATCACACCAAAAGCAAGTTATTAATATTAAAATAATTATATGATAAATTACTTGAAAATTCATTTATTGTAATTTGTTAACATTTTATCAGCTACATCTTTTTTCATTTCTGCTGAGTATCTAGAAAACCCAATTATGTATAGTTTCTACCTTAGGAATTTCATCATGAGAAAATTGGGCATTATGAACAGATTCTTCAATAAGTTCTTTATGCATATCCTCTGGTGTAAACCTTTGACTCTTATCATTATTCCCCAAGTGAAATAGGATTTTAAAATTTCTACAATAGCTTTTGGTATATGCTTACCTCCTCCCTTTTTCCAAATTCCTGGTTTCTTTTAATTGCTCACCCTGATTTAAGTGGAAATTCATTTTCAACACTGCACATAATTAAATTATCATTGTCAGTGTCATTGTTAGATTTGGATCTTTCAACATTTTTTTTCCTGTAATTTGTCAAAAATAATTTCAATTAATAAAATTTTATAATGTTCAGATAATTGTTGTATTTACCTAATATATCTGGAATTGGTATATTCCATTGTTCTTTAGAAATGGAGTGTGATGTACATGTGGGCTCTGGCTTGTTAATTTTTTGTTTAACCAAACCATTTATTTGTGCTGGTGAAAAGTTTACCCAATCTCCTACATTAGGTAATGCATGACCACATATGAAGCTACTATACTCTCCACCAATTGGCCATTGCCAAAAATATAAATCTGAAACACCAGCTAAAGTTTTCGCTCTCTTTTCTATATTTCTTTCAGGTTCTAAATGAGCAATTGAAGTTCCTCAAAGTTTTTTAACAGCTGATTCTATATCATTACCTGTTTTTAAGTCATTCCCTAAACTTACAAATCTTCTGATTGCATGTACAATCTTATAAAACACATAATTATTGTGTTGAAATTGGTATAATATCTGTCATATTTCAGGCAGTCTTTGTGCAAGTTTACATATACCAAGTATTAATATTTCAATCAGTGGATAATAAACAAATACACTTACTTGGGCATGATGAGAATCTATAGTGGTTTTAGCTTCACCTGGCTCCAAAAATGTCCACTTTCTAACTTCTATTTCATACCACTCATGCCAGTAACTTAAATAACCATCAATTCTAAGTTGTGATAATGTCCTCCATTATCTGAGATAGAAATCCATTTAGGGTTTTTTTCTAAGGATGTAATAACTGCATGGAATGAAGATGCTGTAAACCAAGCATCTTGTTTTGAGTCATTGGACCAATGATCATATGCATTGATCTCTAATGTATCTTCTTGATTTTTAGTATATAATAAAATACTATGCAATGTCCAACCTTTTTTTTCAAAAAAATTTTTCTTTGGTCTCATGAGCTGATTTTGGAAGAATTCTCATTTTGTAATCTACCAACAAGACAGCACCATCATAATCAAGTTCTCTAAGATTAAAAGTAAATTGAGAATTTAGATAAACCTTTCAAGTTCGGTGACTAAGATAATAAATTAGTTTATCTTGAGCATCTTCTAATATATTTTTTGAAGTATATCATATAAATCCTTGAATAAAATCCAAAATTCATTACAATTAGAACAAATTGTTTCATGTAAATCTGTACAGATACCAAAAGCATATGCAAGACAACATGATATACAGAGATCATGGTGAGGTTGTCCATCATTTTCAATTTTGATTTCATTTTCATAATTTATTTTTATATGCCTTCATGGATGTTCAATTCTATTAATAAAATTTGACTTATTGACAAAAACAAAAAATTATTTGTTATACATAAATATGTTTTGTACAAACAATATACATACATACATACATACATAACCAACCTTTTGTTCACTATATATATTACTTGCTGAAACTAAAGCAATTAAATTTTCAAAAACATCATAACCATAAATTGCAACAGATTGAACAAAGACCCCCAAGATCTTCCTGATATTGAAACCTTGGGCTTTTTAATTCTTTCATGAAGGTTGTCCTTTTAAAACCATTGGGATATATTGTTGAGAATTTCTCCCATAGTTCTTTTTTAGTATCTTTAAGATATAATACAGGCTGATTTGAAGCACTATCAACCTTATAAGGGGCATACCGTAACAAAACCAGACAAAGCGAACATTGGTATTACCAAAAATTTCAGGGATCAAAATTTAGTTTTATAATCACAATTAGTTTTATAATGTCTCATTTGTTATCTTAAGTGATATATATATTATCAAGGGGATGTCTTTGGAGAATATTGGACAGGGAATCAGTGTAAATCAGTAGCTAGCTAGAAAATAATTAATTATTGGTAAAGCCTGTTATCTCCACTAAGTGCTGGAATATAGGTCACTATATCTAAACATGTGATATAGTGAAAATCCACAAAATCCTCAGGTTATCTGGACTAAGGTCAGATATAGATAGGTTATATTCAGGGAATATATTGGGAATCTTTAATTAACTTGGGATTTGGAATCCAGAACAACTTAATAAAAGTCACTAGAAAGAAGATCTAGTGGGTTACAAGTATAAATAACTAGTGCTAAACAAGAAAATTCAGACTGCATGCTCGCAACATTCATCAGGAAAATGGGTACAAATATTATGCATATATAATATGCAATTGCAGGGATTAAGCATATAATATATGTACAATTTGCATACATAAAAAAATACGTGATTTGTATGCATATTATATGCTTAATCCCTGCAATTGTGTATTATATACACATAATATTTGTACCCATTTTCCTGATGCTTATAGTGCAATAACAGAATTACAAAATCCAAGCAATGAATTAATTATAGAATGGGGAATTTATTGTGGTTTTGAATACAATTCATCTTCAGATGATCTTGACTTAAATCAATATTGGTTAGGTATGTTACAACAATTACCACTATTTTCAAAAATTGCATTAGATTACATTTGGCTTCCTATTTCAAGTTGTAGTGTGGAGAGAAGTTTTTCTGAATATAATTCTCTTTTGGATAGTGATCACCAGAATTTATCAATTGATTCATTAAAGAAATTAAATATGATGTATTTCAATTCTTAAATACAATTAAATATATTTTTTAAATAATTGCATAATTGGAATTTTTGGTGCATAATTTATGCATAATTAACTTTTATTGCATGCATAATTGACATTTTATTGCTGCATAAAATCACCATCCTTGCTTTGATTTTCATAGTGTGTGACCTTGTATGACCTCTAATGGTATTCATGAATACAAACCCTATCTCCTTTTGTGTTTGGTTGTGCTTCGTTTTTGGCATTCACCATATTTAGCAAAAATTTGTTGTATGGCAAATGATTTGTTTCATATACTATTCTTTGCAATCATGCATTGAATTGCAATGATCAGGAAGAAATCTATGTTTTTCAAACTTAATTTTTTGGGAAGGAATTTTTTGTTTTTGCTGGGTGGTAAAAAAATTTTTTTTTTTCTGAAATCGATCTATGTGCGTGATTTTAAATACCTTTTTTCACATGATAAACTTTTATCATGCAATATGTGCAATCTCTTTTGAAGTGGAGAATTGTTTATTTAAGAAAAAGAAAAGCATTGTTTTATCTTTTGGCGATTCTGATTAGTTGGCATTAGCAAGTATTTAAAAAATCAACAATAGAATTAATTATTGTTTTTGAAACAAGTTTACAACTAGAGATGGGATTATGCAACTTTTTTTTGCATTATGCGCATGATGATCTTTTCTATAAATGATTTATTAAATTCTATCAATAAAACTAAAAATTGAGTTGTTAACTAAATGGGCTGCTTGAGATAAAGAAGAAGAGGAGATAGAAGAGGAAGAGGAAGTAGAAATCTCAGATTGATTTTGTTGAAAATGTTTGTTAAGTACATGACATGAAACTTTGGTACATTTTTTAAGGTGTTGTTCACAATGACTTGAAGCAGCAAGCAATTTATGTGAAAAATAATTACATTGAGCTCCTTCTTGTTTATAAGTGGCCTCATGGCCAAGCTTTGTAAAATTAGACCAAGTGGAGGCATAAAATAGTAATATTTTTTTTTAAGTGTAACATTACACAATTCATTATTCATTGGGACATTATGCGCATAATGCATAATGCAATTTTGCCCATCTCTAATACAGACAGAAATTCTGAGATCTTTAATGAATATTAATTACACTATTACCCAAGTAACATCTGCAAAAACCAAGGGTAACAGCTTGTTACTGGTTTGAGGTTGGGCAACAATAAGATAAATTAATTATTATATGTGAGGATTGAATTAGTATCTTAACCTAACCAACAATATATATAGTTAGTTAATTAATTAAATCACTTGGACAACATAAATCAGATTCTACATATTCACAATGACTGTTTAAAATTAAGCAAATAATAATTTTTATATTTTATTATTATTATTCTTTATTTTTGCAAATATTTAAATTATCAAGAATATCTGATATTTATGATACAATTTTAAATGCAATCTTAATATTATATATACATGCATATTTTTATTCATTAATCCAATCGTTAATCCATTTCCTAACACTATCCATAACATTCTTTAACATTATTATAAACAATGTCATGGGCACAAATTTGCACACTCTGCTTATATATAAAAAATGAAAAAAAAAATCAATATTTTTAAGATATAATTGTAATTATAGTTTTATATTATATATATACCTCATCATCATTAAATTGTTGTGGTGACGGTTGTGATGATGATTGTGATGATGATTGTGATGATGATTGTAGTGATGGTGATGATGATGAGTCCTATAAATATAAGTAAATAAATAAATAAAATGTTATGTCTACTACTAATGTTTCAGTTTATACTTACTTGGTGGCAGCATTTTTTATATGGTGGTCCAACATTGTAATCCATTTGTCTCCTAATTCAGAGATCATACCTATACATGAAGTCGAAACTATTTCAACCATTTGCAGATCTGGTCAAAATAGGGTAGAAATAAGGTCGAAACTGATTTTTACTATCTAGTTGCCTCAAGTCAAAACATTTCGACTTTAGGGTTTTAATTTCGACTTCATGTATAATTATACCTTCTCTAAGATTCAAAAAAAAAAATATGTATATATATAAGTTGACAAAAATAAAAATAAATTGACATACTAATAAACAGGAATACTCATACATTATAATTATCAAATGGTAATGTTGATTCATTTGGAACATTGTTATTATTTATGATGTTATAATTATCAGATGCTAATGTTGATTCATTTGGAACATTGTTATTATTTATGGCGTTATAATTATCAGATAATGTTGATTCGTTTAGAATATCATTATTATTTATGATATAATTATCAGATGATTTGTTCAGAACATTCACCATCTGATAATTATAATAATAACATCATAAATAATAATAACGATGTATATTCTACAACAAAGATATGTATTTGGAATATGTGTATTAATGTATGAATGTAGTACAATTTCTTTAACATATAATTTGAAATTGAATCTGCTACCTCATTATTAGAAACTAGAGTGTCAACAAGTGGTGGCAATAACAACCATTCTTATTATTATGATAAACACTTATCCACAATCATCTGCTACTCCTCCTGCTTGCTTTCTTAATTTTTTATAATTCAACATCTTAAAAAAAAATTTTTTAAAATTTAAAAAAAAAAGATTGTTGAACAGTCAACAAATGTGTACACTAATTATTTATGTGGGTATAAGGCTAATCTGACTTGCGCCCCCTGATGATACAATGATGCAACTGAATTCCAGGGGATTTAGCATGGTCCTGGAGTTTACTGAGACTGTATCAATCATCAAGGACACTTTCACCAATCTTTTCTTACAGCACCAGGCCAGAGGAGGCTGCTGAATTTCCTGCAACGATCCTACCTCTAGGGTAAGGATGACTCTGTGACCAAATCACAACTCTGGAGAAATATTAAGAGAATCTGCAACTTGTTTCAAGCTCAGGGAAGAAATTACAATTCAGAGTGTGTTAGGAATTGCATTTGGTCCTGGATGTTAAGAGGAAAGCTGTAAAATAGTGTTTCTTCTATACAGATTAATTATTCTGTTTCTCTTGATATTAACCTAATTTATAATTACTGGGCTTTTGCCCAAATAGTTCTCTGTCCTATAGATTATATATTTCAATATTTTTGTCAACTAAATGACATACAAAGTGGAATTCTTTGCACTTTTTAATAATCTTTTTGGAAAGGGCCAACAAGAAAAAAGCCATAATTTTGGTATGTTCTGTACAAATTAATCATTTTTCGAAATTCTGTTTTTTGGTAAATTTTTAATTTGGTTAACCAATTTTATTGTTTTTTAAACAGAGTAGGGATTGGGTTTTTGCCCAAATTGTTCCTTCCCTAGGGTTGGTGTTCCCTGACAAAACAGCAACCCAGGTTGCAACTTCCTCAGTTGCAGAATTTTGTATCAACTGCAGATGCCCATCTTATAACTTTATTCTGGGGGAAGATAGCACAAAGCAAGCATCACACAAGTGCCAACTCTCATCAGCAGTTGATGCTGTATGGTAACATTCAAGTCTGGTTTGATGGGAAGATAAAGAAGGTTTTGTCTACCTTATAAAAGCCTTCCAATATGTTTAAGATGCTTTCACCTGTGGAAATGAAAAAATTCCATGGTGCTGAAAAGTGCTTAATTGCACATTTTGCAAATTTGTGACAGGAAATTTTATTAAATCTGACACTTGTTATTATCATCAGATTTACAATTCATAAGGAACTATATAATTGGAAAAAAGAAAAATATTTTTTTTCTGATCTTCCTTATTCATTTATTCATTTTTGCGAATCCCAAAGATTCTGAATAGACACACACATTATTGTTTCGAAATCAAGTTCTTAAAAGGTTTCATTTCTGCATGGTCTTGGTATTATTTATTACTTGGGTGATGCAATTGTTTGTTATGTCATCAAATGTATTGCATAATCATCAATATCATCACAAATATTTAATTGATGCATGTATTCACATAGAAGGAAAGGATTGAATAACAACAAAAAAGCTAAGTCATGTTTGTTTTTTATCTATATAATTATATTTAAAATATTATTTTATTCTACTTTTGCAATGGCATTAACTCTGAAATTGTTTGTTTCTTTCTTTAATGTTTAATGATTGAATTAATCACACATAGAAATTAGAATCAGTCAAAAATTTGTTAATTGATTAATCGATTGTTTATTTATATAATATGAAAGTATATGTTATATTATAATGTTCTATAATTTAAATAATATAAACATCATTAAATAAATACATTTTTTATTACATTTTACTGTTTTAGTATAATCAATCTCAAAATAATAATTTAAACAATAAACAATTTCCTTAATTATTTTTTTAGTATAACAATAATTTCCCTAAAATTAAATTATTGACTACAACCAAGAAATTACAGGTATCAAGATAATAATTTCCACGATTTTATCTTATCTATTTTTAGTAATAATAAATAATTTAAATCTAGACATAATTATTTTTCATGGAACCAATTTGAAGATTTTTATTTTCTTTTTTAAATCAATTATTGAATATATACTTGAAAATATTTCTGATATTTCTTTGCAGATCCACTCAAATTTAGAATCTCTTCAATTTTAAAATAAATGAATACCTACAAAGTGAACATAAAATTGTATATATAGGGATAAGTGTATATGAAAAGTAATAATAAATATCATGGTTCTAATGAATATCAAAAAGCCATTGATTTTTTAGAAAAAGGTTGTAAATGTGGTTGCTCTTTGAGAATTCCTAAGGAAGAATTTGCAGAATTAAGAGAATCCTTTCAAGCTCTTTCTAAAACAGAACAAGACATATTTTTAATGGCCCAACTTAAAGCAATGGATGGTGGATCAATAAGCACTAGTAGACGCCTTAAAAAGAAAACTAGATCTAATAAAAGAACTTTCTATCATTGGGATCACAATACACTTCTTTGTCAAGAAACTTACCTCAATATGTTGGGGATTGGCAGGACTTATTTTGAAAATATCAGAAACCATATAATAAACAATGGACTTATACCAAGAGTTCATGGAAACATAAAAAGAATGCCTCAATGAAAAACAAAGATGGTGATTGATAAAAATGTTGCTGAAATTGTAAAGAATTTTCTGGAAAATTATGCAGTAGTTCATGGATTACCAAGTCCAGGAAGTATCAATAGGATAACCCAATCAGTTATATTCTTACCAGCTGAAATGAGTTATAAACCAGTGTATAGAGATTTTCTGGCTGGTCTAGAAGAAGATAGCAAATTAAAATCTTTGAAATATGATGCTTTCAGAAAGTTGTGACATCAATTGACACTAGAAATTCAAATTATGAGTCCAAGGACTGACTTGTGTGATATTTGTCAACATTTTCGAAATGGTTTACATTACAATGCTCACCAAGAGGAAGAAGCCAAAGATCTGCTCAAAAGATTCAAAGAACATCTGTCCAGGGCAAGATTAGAAAGAAATTATTACAATAAAAATACTAAATTAGCTGAGGAACAAAGAAAATTGAATAATCAAAATTATTCAAAGGGTAAAACACCATATTTCAGTATTGATGCCACTGCACATTATAGTTATGAGTGAGCCCAAAATGTTTATGTGTCTCATTCTGATCAACAAATAAGTAAAATATATTATCTCAGTCCTCATAAAGTCCATTTATTTGGTATTCAAGATGAAGCAGTAAGGGAACAAATTAATTATGTTCTTGATGAAGTTAAAATTATAGGTAAAGGCCCCAATGGTACACTTAGTATGATCTTTGATGGAATTAAGAGATTAAATAAGGGTGAAAAGCATTTAAAGATTACTTGTGTTAATGCTGGGGACAAAATAAAAACAATGTAACAATTTGGTTTTATTTATATTTGGTTATTATGAAACTATTGAATTAAATTTCATGGTCCAGGACATATCAAATTCAAATGTGATGGTAATTTTGGCATGATTAAAAAACTCTACAGAAGAACAAAAGTAGATTGTGTGGGTCATGTGGTTGATGTAGTGAAAAGGTCCAGTCCAGCAGGATTAAATAAAGTTCAATGTTATGAAGGTGGAAAAGGTTTTCAATACTTAGATATTAAGGCAATTTTGGGAATTTATTTCAAGAAATTACCAAGTATACAAAAATATCAACATTTTCTTTTTGAAGCAATTAATTTTGGAGTGGTCAAAGCTCGGGAAATTGCTAATGGACCTTTTGCTGAATTCAATTTATTGAAAACCAAGAAAGCAGATATTTTAGAAGAAATTAGAGCTTTATCCATTTTAGCATTAACAACACCACCTTTGGATTACAAAAGCTTTACCAGAATATTTGCCCATTTGTGAAAGATGAATACAAAGATATTACTTGCCCAAGACCAATATATACTCCGAACGAATCGAATCGAGTCGAATCGAATTTTAGAATGATTTGATTCTATTCGATTCGTTCTGTAGTCAATTCGATTCGAATCAATTCGAATCAAACCGGATTCCTAAATTTTTCTTAATGTCATATTAAATACAGTGAATCTCAATGTAGTGCACTTCAATTTAATGTATAATACATATTGAGGTTTAATATAATAATAATAATAATATTCTTCAATATAACGGATTTCTTGATATAGTCACAACGGATAGACGGGACACATAATAATAATAAGAAGAAAATTTTATATGTTTTTATATGTGAAGCAAAATTTTAAAAATCCGTTATGATAAGAATTTAATTATCATTATTATTATATCCGCTGTGATAAGGTTTGATTTTTGGAAAAAATTTTTCTAATTACCCAAACTATCTGCTAAACCAAGATTGTGTATATTTTAAATTTTTTAATTGATAAAGGATATTATTTAGTGATCGTAGCCAAAACTGTTTTGGAAAAAAGTAGGTTCGTCCAATACATATAATAAGTATCTAAATCAATCTACTTTATTTTAAAAAACTCCCATTAAAATTAGTTTCGTCAAAGTTTAGGCCAATTAATTTTGGCAATTTTAGGCCCACTAAGCAAAACTTCGGCTACCATCACTAGTTCGAATCGTGTTGAGTTGAATCAGTTCAAATCAAATTGAATCAAATTATATATTTAATACTCGAATCAGGATACAGTTCGAATTTGATTCAATTCGACTCGAACTGATTCGAATCAAAATTAGGTGATTCGAATTAGAGATTGGTACCATTTAAAAATTCTTTGACCAGTTAACTAACCGTTAAAATGATAATTTTTTTTAACTGGTTAACCGGTTACGAACAAATTACCATTGCC
The DNA here is from genome assembly GCA_958430865.1 of Entrophospora sp. SA101. Classification (NCBI taxonomy): domain Eukaryota; kingdom Fungi; phylum Glomeromycota; class Glomeromycetes; order Entrophosporales; family Entrophosporaceae; genus Entrophospora; species Entrophospora sp. SA101. The sequence goes on along the minus strand of CAUDNR010000082.1, from coordinate 19,946 downwards.
ATATTTAATTAAAGTAAATTAACTATTTTAAAATTTTCATAAAAATCATTTCTTTTTAAAATAAAATTTTGTTAACAATTTCAGAACTTAATATAGTCCTTTTTGCAGTTATTTGATTACCAGCATCGCTAAAAAGTGTTTCAGGTGGCACAGACGTTGTAGGTATTGAAAGATATTTGTCTGCAATAATATTTTTGTTAGGATCTGTTTTCTTGATAAATCTTTTAAAACCTTCCTGTGTAGCATTATTAAAAGGTAAAGAGTCTAATACAACCCATTCGACCACAGTAAGATATAATTCATTCATCTTGTGTTATGGATATTCTTTAGTTTTTTCAAACACATCTAATTTTGAATCGATTTTCTAAAAAAATTTGAATTATGATAAATAAATACATTTATTAAACAAATAATGTAAAATCTAAACATACTTCAAGATTAACTAAAATTTGATGACAAATCTTTAAATGATAATTTAATGTTGAAGTTGATGTGATGTCAGAATTAGCATATTTTGCACCACATTTAATTTCTGTTCGAGGATTGATAATAACTTTGCAATAAATCTTGTTTGCTTTTTCTTCAAAGTAATCCCAGACTTTTGATTTTCTTCATCAACATAATTCTCAAAAAAAATTCATATTAATTATAAAAATAGATAATTATTCAATTGTTTTAATGTTGAATGGATGGATGGATTATATGTGTATTGCGGTTATTTATTATTTATTTGTTAATTATAATAAAGATGATTATTATTATATTTATCTTGCACAAACATTAACCGGTTAAATTATTCGGTTAATTTTGACCATTTAACCGAATTAATTAACCGGTTAAAACGGTTAACGGTGCCAACCTCTAATTCGAATCGGTTCGAATTTCATTGATTCGTTCGGAGCTTTATTAATGTATATACAAAATTAATTTGTTTACTTATAAAAATGGTTTTACGTTGAAAGCTGGATTAGCCCAAAATCACATGGTAATCACAGGTCAGAAGATTAGTTTGCTTGATTTTTTTTCCGATTATCTGATGTAAGGTGCTAACTTTGCATAGCAATCTTATAAAAATTCCCTTGCATAGAGCTATTAATAAAATCTACATATTAATATTAATATATACCATAAATATCCGACCACAAGAGTTGTATAACGTCAAATGAAAGGAGTCCTTACTAAAAAAAAAAGTAACGTTTTCTTAAATAAAACCTTTTTTACTTTACAAAGTAGACTTGTACTTGATATCAAAATCTCCAAATTACAAAAGCTTCGAAAGGTTTGATATGGTATTAATGGAAACATTTAACAAATAGTCCAAAAAAGCAAATTTTCTATCAGAGTCTTTACATCTAACAAAAGGTCAAATTTCTTCATTGTAATGTATATTATTTCATTAATAAAACGTTCTCAACGTAATAGATTACATACATCTACAATACGGTGTTGGCATAAATTAGTTCGTAAAAAGGGTTTAAAATAAGTATCTGACCACCCATAATTTTATTATATAAAACACTTAATAAAGTTGACAAAAATGCAAATTTTAAGGCTTTTACGTTTCGTTGTCTATACTTTATCAAATTTTCTCAAATTTTAACCATATATAATTCAAGATATTTTAAGTGGACTTACTTAATGGCATGATCCATGATTCAACGGAGTTTTGAACTTTTTTATTAAGCTCAAAGTTTACATAAAAATCACGGAATTTTTTAATGCAAACTCGACGAGACTAAATTATATGCAAATAACTTTAAAAAGCATGTTTACTTAATGCACCAGTCCCGGTTTGGTTAATAAAATTTTGGACTGCATAAGAAGTAACATTTCTGACTATATTTATGGTAGGGTAGTAAAGATTTGGAAAAAAAAAGGATAGAGAGGTGGAAAAGCTGTGTTTTCTATTTTTATGTTTTTTTTCTGGTAAAAAATTTTCTTTTAATATTTACACAGTGAATCTTGATTTAGCGGATAGTTTGGGCAATTAGGGAAAATTTCCAAAAATCCGTTAAACCAAGATATCCGCTATATCGAGAAGGTTTTATTAAGGTTTATTATGGGACCGTTCTTTGAACTTTATCCGCAAAACCGAGATTTTAATTAGTATTAGTATCCGCTAAATCGAGATTTACTGTGTAGTTCTTTTTTAAAAATTCTAAAAACTTGGACGATGAGCTGCATGTTGCAGATGAAGAAATGAATAAAAATACAATGGATCAAAGCAATCACTTTTATTGTGGATTGATTATTTAATTCATTTTGATTAGCATTTATTTTTTGCCGAAATCATAAGTAATTATGATTTTCAATATTCTTTATACTCAATTTCGCATAAGCCATAGATACAGTTAAGATGAATGAAACGCAAATTAATTATGCCATTTGATTTCGAATAATTTCCGGCTATTATTACTATTACTATCACTATGACTATGAAAACTATTTCGCATTTCGGATCGGCGAGGACATCTATGATACATGTTTTTAATATTAAAATATTTATACTCAACATTCAACATTCAATCAATATTCAATATTCAAATATCGTATTGCTTTTTCTTGTAAAATTTATTTTCTCTTGTATTCATTTAATCTTATTTTTTTATTTTAATATAGTAAAATTTCGTAACGTCATGAGTGAATTCGTAATTTTTTTAAGAACGAGTGCGTGTAACACAATAATAATACTCATAATTTCCAACCAATTCTAAAATGATGTGTAAGAGTTAAAAAAGAGAGAAGCCTTAACAGCTTAAAAAGATTTATAAGGGTCTATTTTTTAATATTAAAACCAAGTGAATTCTTTGATGTAAGAATGCACCACGCAGATCATTAACATTCACACATTAATTAAATAATATTTATTAATTGGATGAATGAATGATGTTTAAATTAATGCTTATTGATTTTTAATGTTTAAATAATTTTTTCTATACAACGCTTTAATTTAAAATCCTTTTTTGTAAAATTCGTCATCTTTAAAAATTAGAGGTTACACAAATGAATTCTTTAAAGGTAATAATATTAAATAGGACTGCGCGGAATAAGACCTATGGTGTCACGAGTTGATGTAGAATATATATAATTGGTCGACAATTTTGCCATATAACCAGATGACTTACAAATATGTCCAAACAAAACAAAACACAGCATAAAAAAAATATATGTGGCAAGAAAAAATTGATACAATTAGCTTGTTTTATATATTTAAAAATTTGTATGATGGAATAACGATGTAATATAAAGAAGAGAAACAATGTCATTCCAATCAAATTTATTTATTATTTTGCGGATCGATCGTTCAAAAATTTTTATTCGTAATATAGAGTATGAATGTGAGATATTATTAACAAAATGCTATTACACAAACACAAATTTAAAACTTAAAACTAGTAATAAAATTGTATTAACTATTCAAAAATGGCTAATTCTTCAACGGAAGAAATTACAATCTAAGTTAGTGTAACTTTTCTCTATTTGTAATGATTTTATACATATTATCGTACATTGTTTTTTTAAAAAACGTAAATTGCACATTGCATGTATGTATGTGTATTCAAAAAAATTTATATATAAATGAGAAAGCTTTTTAAAAAAGAAACAAAAAATTTTTTTTTCACATTGTCACGTTAGAAATTAAATTTTTTATTAAAAAAAAACTGAAAAAAATTTTTAATTTTTAAAAAAATATATAAAAAAAATATATATTGGAAATTAATTAGTTAATGAAAAACAATTAATAAAAAAAAATAAAAAAAAACTTAATAATAAATGAATTCAACAATATCTCCATCATCACCACCATCACCATTATCATCATCATCATCATCATCATCACCAATTGTTATGCTTCATCAATCACCTTTAGTTTCGTTTATGTCAGATAAACAACTTTCACTATTTGTACCATTTATGATTTATTGGATATACTCTGGATTTTATTATTTCATTTCAATGTTTAAAATTTCAATTTTCGAGAAATATAAAATTCACAGTTCAATTGAAATCGACACAAAGAATAAAGTTACAATCAGTGAAGTTATTAAGGGTGTATTGTTACAACAATTCTTTCAAACTATATTTGGATTATTGATAATTGTTGTAGATGATGAGGATGCTTTGATTGATGACACATTGGAAATTTTAAAATATCAAAAAAGTTTAGATTTATTTGTTGATAAATTTGAATCATTGAAATTTGCAATTAAACCATTCGGCAATATAATTATTGAATTATTATATTGGTATTTATTTCCACTACTAAGATTTGCTTTTGCAATGTAAGTAAATCTATTAGATTTTATTATTTGGTGTTTATTATTTATTAGATTATTGTGTTTATTGTTTGATTAATTTGGTTGGTATTTATTATGAGATTATTTGTATTTATTATTATTTAGATCATTTAGATAATTAGATATTCAGATCTACCCTTAAACCTACCAAATTCAAATTTTGATAGAAAATTAAAACTTACTAAATTCTTTTTTTGCTAGGATTTTACTAGATACGTGGCAATATTTCATGCATAGATATTTCCATCAGAATACATTTCTTTATCGTCACATTCATTCACTTCATCATAAACTATATGCGCCATATGCATTTGGTGCACTTTATAACCATCCAATTGAAGGATTTATAATGGATACAGTGGGTGCAGGTTTGTCATTTAAAATTTCAGGATTATCAACCAGAGGAGGAATGTTATTTTTTGGATTTGCTACTTTGAAGACTGGTAAAAAATCAATCAAATAATGATAATGATAATTATTATTTTTTTTTTTTGGTTAACTAAAAATTTTTAATTTTTTTATATCAATCAATTTAGTCGATGATCATTGTGGTTATGCTTTACCATTCAACCCAATTCAAAAAATATTTGGAAATAATTCAGCCTAGTAAGCATTAAAAAAAATTTTTTTTTCTTAATTGACTAGTTTTATAATTAATTAATCGCTTTCTTTTTTTTTTCTCAAGTCATGATATCCATCATCAGGTTTATGGAATAAAGATGAATTATTCTCAACCGTTTTTTACATTTTGGGATAGAATTCTTGGGACTTATATGCCTTGTAGCATTAATGCCAATACTAACAATACTACTAATATTACTACTAAAATTTATAATAATAATCATAATAACAATAAAAAAAATTTATATAATAATCAATGTATTACTAATTTTATTGATGATGATACAAATAACATAAAAATTATCAAAAAAGACAATAATTTAATTGTAACAAAAACACCAACAAAAACATCAACTATAAATAATATTATTGATAACGATTCATCCTTGAAAATTAAATATAATTTGAGAACAAGAAAAATTATTTCAAAGATTAATTAATTTAATTATTACTTAATATATATAAAATATAGAATTCTATAAACTTATAAAAATAATAATATAATAATAAAAAATTTAACAGAAAATCTATTTTCATTTATGTTATATGTATAAAAAAACACCTCACTCAATTCATTTTTATTTTAGAAATAATTGTAATAAATTTCCAAATAAATTTAATAAACCGTTGATTGATTAATATGTTTAAATCGTGAAACAAATAAATATATGGTAATGAATGGTAATAAATATTCTAAATATCAAAGAATGTCGAAAACATCATTTCCCTGACCCATTCCACTTCTGCTTCGTCAACAAATCTCTTGATGTTTATAGTATTGTCGATTTCTGGATAATTCTTTGATATGAAGCTTAAAATTTTGTCTTTTAATTTTTTGTCGTCAAACTTATAACTTAACAATAACAATACATCCCAATTGTCTTTACTCAATCTTTTAATTAATTGTTCTCGTATCAAAATCAAAAGACGATCGATTCCCCACATGTCACACTTGATATATGTTTCTTTCAATACTCCAATGGTTTGATCGTCATTATCAGGAGATATTGAAATTTTTCCTGAATAGAAATAATATAAAATTAACTTAAAGGATTCTTTGCTCACATCCTTTATTTCTACTACTTCCCCTTTCCTAGTTTCTGCCCAATCACCGCTCAAAAGATTTTTAAAATATCTTGAATGTGCTGCAGCTAATATTTTGCTTGCTTTGACGGTCGATCCACAATCCAATCTAAATGTAACATCAGCGAATCTATCGTCACCAAATAATTCGGCGTGTCTTTCTAAAAACTCACAAGTGCTATCAAATTGGCCATTATTATAATTACTATTCGTATTACTATTATTATCATTATATAAATCTTCGGCAAAATCTTCAGGCAAATTTGCATTAACATCTACAATTTTAATACATATCAATAAATTCAATTCGTTTGTTTTCTTGTTGAGAACGTCTTTTAGTAAGCAGACCTTCCCGGACCCCCAACTCGTGGATTCACTAAGAGACCATGTGCTGTTGAGATCCAGCTTTTTCCCAACGGTTTTAAACACGTTGTCAGAATCAAGATAATACAACCTAACGGTCCATCTTCTTTTTCTAACGTTTATATTGTTTTTTTTCTCAAATTTGGTTTGAAAAGCATCCATATAAATCGACAAATATCCATTATTATCATCACCTTTTGGATATATTCTTAATCTCCACATATCATCTTCAACCTCAATTTCATCATCATCGATACTTTCTTCGTTATTAATAATAATAGTTCCATCATTATTGTTGCTACTTTGAAGTCTTCTTTTTTTATTATTGCTAGATGATGATACAGATGGAAACGGTGATAGTTCATATGGCGGAGAATTTGTTGAACTAGGTAATGATGATGATGATAAGGAAGTCGCGTTTTTTGGTATTGTCGACACGCCTGATCTTGGACTTGTAAACAAAGGACTGAAGATAAATTGTTTGTTTGGTATTCTTTCAAGAATCTGTTCGAAATGGCTTAAAGTCCAAACAAAGTCATATTTAGAATAAGTGTTTGATAAATAGTTTCGAAATCTTTTTTCAAGATAATCAATCATGTTTTTATTATTATAAAAAAAAAATACACATGCGCGTAAATTTAGATTATTATTAATCAATTGATCGACCAATCAAAATCTGGGTTGCTTGCTTTCATAAAAAAGTAATTGGAATAAAAAAAGATTTTTAAAAACCCCTGATTTAATCATTACATAAGGGATAAATTGATCATTCAAGTATAAATTTATCAAAGTGGGAGATTCCTTGTCTATAGAATATAAACATATATATAATATTGGTGATTATATTATTATAGATGGATTAATCCATTCATGTATATATCTATTACATATATATTACTTACCCACAATGATTTGTCTAATCTTTACGTTTTCAACTGGGCAATCAATTGTTCTGTATTTTATGGGATTCATTGAACCTGTTCTAATCCTTACAATTGAATTTTTTTCTAACAAACTAATTGATTTTATAATTCTAAACCAATGAACGAGTAAAATATTAATTGGATTGAATTGAATAGATTGATATCATATGATTGATTAGGTGATTACCTGCGTGGGACTTGAAGAAGAATATACGAAGAAAATGCAACAAAGGCCAAGATCGCTGATACCATTGCAATTTTCTTTTCTTTACTATCTATAATCAGAAACTTATATGGTACGTTAGGTCCTCTCGCTTTATTCGCTCGTTCATTTTCGATATTATTTCCATCACCACCATCGTCATTATTATTGCTTTTCAGAATATCTTGACTTTCTACTAATGGTCTTTCCCAAATCATTAATGCAGTGTTTCCACTTTTATAAAACAAAAAGAAAAATAATAAAAATCAAATCCATCCAACCATTCATCCGTCCATCTATTCATTCATTCATTCATTCATTCATTCACACATAAATATAAGCGCGAAAGATTCTTTTTTAAAAAAACTTACAGTCCAATAATTATAAAAAAGGCAACAACATGCCAGCCCCAAAAGTTTAATTTCCACCAAAATCCAGATTCTTTTGTTATCGAATCATATAATAAAACCTCTTCACCATCTAAAAGCCTTTTCCTGACATCCTCGACACTAGGCTTCAATAATTTAAATTCGTTTCTAAAGCTTTCGTCGATATTTTCTTCAGGAATTGGTTTAAATCCATCTTCAGTTATTATCGATGATATTTCGAATGTTGATTTTTTCGTTGTTGTCGCTGTTGATTTTGTTGATAATTTAAATTTAGATTTTATTGGATTGAATATTAAATTATTTTGGATTTTTGAAAACGGTCGAGGTTTCACGGATATTATTGATAATGACCCGACAGCTAGTGAAAAAAAGAATTTGTGATTACTAAATCAATTAAAGAAAAAACATTGCTTAAAAAAAAAAAGGACAAAGAAAACTTACGATAAATTGATTGATGAAAATTACTATTTTGCCAAATCTGTTTTTTTAAAATAGACTTGTTTTTAGATTTTAATTGAACCCAGAATCTCATTTTTCAAACTTTGGGAAATTTTAAATTTTTACAAAATAAATCTGTAACACCGTTAAAAAATTTTTTGGTCAGAAAATAGAATGGCTAGACTATTTTTGGCTGGTTTGACCGATGAACAAGGACACCTGATCAATCTTCGTATTTTAATTTGGTATGGGTGTGAAACAATCGAGTGCCGTTCTAAAATAACAATATATTATTAATATTTCTCAACTGATATGAATCGTGGTACAACCTTTTATGAGCTAATGCTAAGATGTGGGGGGGTTAAAATATATACGTGATGTTTTAATCAAGTAATTGAAATATGGAAGATATCATTTTAGTGGACGGATGATTCAAATTTCATACGGAAATCAACGCACACAATTAAAAAAAATAATTTATCCTTCCTTCTCCTGTTACTTCTTTATCCTTGGTATCCCCATAGAATCCGTTCCATATCCAATTTAGTCAAAAATTCAGCCAATCAAAATAAACAAACCCTAACAAAGAAAATCAATCAACTCACCAAAGAATCTACCTGAATCTATCTTAATCCGTCCAATTACTACTACTAGCAAAATTTTTTTCCAACTTACTACTACTCCAGCACAACAACTTTCTAACACACACAATCGAACAATTATTTTTTCTTTTGTTTTTAAAAAAACTAATAATAAATATATATATATAATATAAAATTTATAAATATAAACCCAATTTTTATAAATTTATTTTTTTTTAAAATAGACAAAACAAATATATATTATTTTTACATAGACAGACGTGTGTGGTGGGCTGGAACACCACGAAGAGTTATTTTTATTTTTTTTGAAAAAAGCTTAGTCGATAATAACACACACACATATATATCTTATCTATCTTAAATATTTATATAATTATAATAATAATAATAATAATAATAATTAAATTTCAATTTTTTTTATAATTCTATTTTATATATATTATTATTATTTATTATTTTTTACTTTAAAGAAGAAATAATGCGTGAAATAACTTCAACTACTGCAACTACAACAACCAAGAACCAAAAAAAACAAACAACACCACAAAAACAAACACAATTATCAAAATTTTCACCAATACAAAAACAACCAATGAGCAATGCAATTATTATCTTACGTCCTACAATAGCCGATGTAGTTACCGATTCTCAATTATTAAAAGCTGTAGAGATTCTTAGAGAGAAAACCTCGCTATCAGCCTATTCACTGGCTAGCATGTTAATTGTTATCAATTACGTGTTGGGTAAACCTTATTTTTCAGATTCTGTGTTTGGTAACAAGACTACTGTAGATTTTGAATATAATGGTCAAAGTTTTGTAGTAGAATTTTTGTGTAAAAATCATCAGCAACAATCTAATATTGAAAATTATAATAATAATAATATTGATGATGGTGGTGGTGGTGGTGGTGGTGTAAGCGATGGCATTAATAGTAGTGGTGGTGTAGGTGAATTTATTAATAATATTAATTCTGGTGATATTGGTGGTAATGGTGTCAACCTTGGTGTAGGGGGGACGGATATCATTGATAAATCATCTTCACCTGGTATAACCGACGCAAACACTACATCATCATCGTCAACTCCTATGGATGTTGATCCCCCACGTCATTTAATAAGTAATAGTGGTGGTGGTGGAACAGTACAACATTTAAATCTAATTTTACAGTACCAACAACATCATCAACAACAACAATTCTATCAACAACAAAACAACAATAATTGCAGTAATAATAATAACAACAACAACAACAACAACAACAATAGCAATTCAAATATCAATTCTACACCAACAATGATAACTAATACATCAACATCTTCACCTTCAGCATTATCTCCATCAATAGCTGCTGCTGCGAATACACAATCTTCAACTGCTTCCACCAATAACGTGAAAACTACAAACAACAACAGTTCACCACAATTATTACAACCAACTATAGCAGACATTCTTAGCGACGAAGAAACTTTAAGTCTTATAGAGTTACTAAAACAAAAAACACGAGAATCTCCTATAAAATTCGCTAGTTTATTGTGTATTGTTAAAGCTGTTCTTGAAGATGTAGGATTAAAGGGCAATTTGTTTCAAAATAAAATAAAATTTCAATATCAAATAAATGGCATTCAAAAGGATTTCCTTATTGAATTCGAAGAAAATAAGCATTATTATTATTCACATTATCCAGACGATTATTCTTTACTAAAATCGAATCAGATCTTATCTCCAAATGGTAATGGTACTAATATTAATATCGTTGGTAATACTAAATTTAATAGTAATATTAACAAAAACAATTTAAAAAGATTTCAGTCCATTAAGAATTTCTTCACCAACTGTCTTCAATCGCCATCACCATGGTGCTAGCCAAGACATGTCTGACGAATTAGAGAAAGATGAAATCGTTGATGGATCATTATTGGATCAAGAAGCTTGGAATACCCATGGTTCTCCTATTGCGAATGCAAAAAGAAAGCGTGATTGTACTAACTCTGATGAAGATCATTCCACTCAACCAAATAACAAAACTAAAAGGCGTTCTACCGATAAACATAAAGCTCCTCCTTTAAGTATGAAAACAAATATTAACCGTTTTTTAAAAAAACCTAAATAATCATTATAATAGTAATAATTACTTATTCATTTTATACCAGGTTGTGAAGCAGTAAAACGTCTTTTTACTGGGATTACTAAAGCAGTTTTATTACAAAGATTAGATGAGGCAAAAGCTTTAATTGCTTCTATAAAGGAAGGTTATTCTAATGTTAGGTCGCCACCAAGTAACAGTAATGACAACAGTATCAATAATAATAATAATAATAATAATAGCTCTTTTACCTCATCACCTCGTTTAAATTTATTATGTCATTTATTACAATCACCACCTACTTCTAGAATTGATGGTATTTCCTCCAAAGTGTTTTCAAATTTAGAACTTTATAAATTATTTACAACTTATAACAATTATAAAGAAGAATTGGCTCAAAATTCACATGCAAATCCACATCATTCACCAAATAATAATCATCATAGCGATTCTTCTTTAAGTCCATTAGGTAAAAGAAATAGCAATCACCATCATCATCATCACCATCATATATTAAATAATTCTGATCCTTTATCATCACCAATCACATTTCCAACTTATTCTTCATTCATTGATCCAACCGTTACCTTACATATAAAAGAAAAAACTGGTGGTAAGGAAGTTGGTAAACATCGTTTGAATTGTGCGTGGAGACTTAGTATATTGTGTGAACTATTGGGCAAAGGTGTATTATTGATGACAAAAGAACTTAGTGGTGCTAAGCTAGAAAGAATTTTGGTTGAAGAGTTTTCAAAATTAGTGGATTTTTTAAGAAATCCTGATAATCATGATTGGGTTGCTAGTGTTCGAGAAAAAATGGATTTGGCTGGATTTGATGATGTTTATAAACCTTTAGACGATGCAGATTTGGAAAGTAATCTGACAGCGGCAGCAACTTCTACTACTATTATTGCTCCTCAAACTAAATCTAATACATTGTCATCACCTTCTTCTTCATCTACTGCAACAATTACATCTACCAATTTGACTACTGGTGATAACAATGAAATTATTCATCGTCATGGTTTAGATATTGATTCTAATACTTTCAATAGTGATGATCATTCAGATATTCCAAACATTCTTACTTTTACAATTGATCCTAATAGTAGTATTCTGCAACAACAAGAACAACAAGGAGAAGAAGGAACTACCGCTACTGCCGATGTTGCAACTGCAATATAAACGACTTTCTACTACAGTGATGGCATTCACTAACAATAATAATATCTTGAGCGATTAATTAATTTCAGATAAAAAAAGAAAAAGATACTGTTGTTATTGTTGTCATCTAGAAGAAACGTTTTGAACGATGAACAAGATTTATATAATTGAAAAGGTTATTACCATCAACTTTTTTTTTCAAAAAATTAATTTTTGTATATATATATTGGAGGAAAAAGTTGATGATTATCTTTTCTAATTATTGTTATCAACAGCAAAGAGATTAGATTTTTTAATCTTGTATGTTTATAATTCATCTTTACATTATCACTTTATTATCATTATTATCATTGTTATTATTATTTTCATCATATCAATTTCATGGGGAAATAATTAGTAACTTGACAAGATGATCGATCGTTAATATATTTTTTTTGTATATTTTTTTTTTTTCCTCTTTTATAATGAATATGTTTTTTTCCAATTCACCTTTTTTTAAAAAAATTCCAAGTAACATCTTTTTTCGATATAGCTGTTTTCTTCTTATTATCCGGTTTATTATTTTATTATTTTTACTTTTATTATTATTTTATTATTTTTTATTGGTATTTACAAAATTAAATTTAGTCTTTTTTTTTAATTTCTATTCTTTTTTTCTTGGTTTTAATTTTAATTTTTAGCCTTTTCTTTCTGATATTTTTGGCATTTCGATTTTCGTTAATATGGGTTTTTCCTAATACAAAATAGTGGCAATTAAGGTTTTTTTTTTCGCATTATATATTATCAAGCCAAGTATTATTATACTGGCAAAAAACTTCAGGGTACAAATTTTGGTGATTATACAAAGCACCCAATAATTTTGACTAATATTCCGTTTTTTTAATTGGATTAGTGAGCTTGCCTTTAATGCAATGTTCCTTACACATAATTCTCTTTTAGATTTTTCAATCTTATAATTAATTAATTAGTCGTCCAATTGTTAGTAAACTTAACATTAATAAGCTAATTAATAAACCAACTATTTTCTTTTTTGTATATTACTCTTTTGATTTAATGATTTCAGAGAATATTTTGCTGAATTTACCTACTACCAATACTAATTGGTTATGCAAATTGACAATTTGCTCAATAGTAGATTCTTGAGTAGCCTTTTCTTTTGGAGCAGTGCAATAAAATATTCACTTATTGAGGATTTTCTGCCTGATTGCTTCCAACAAGTTTTTCTTTTAGTGAATTATTTTTTGAATTTTGGGCAAATCAGGCCCTTTTAAAAATTTTTTAGATCTTATTATAAATATTATTACCATTGTTGTTATTATTGTCTAATGACATTTAGACAAGCTCTTGGATGTTAAATAATGATGACTATTAATATTAGTCAACAACCCAAAATATATAATAAATTATTTACTATTTTTACCTTTTGTTTTTTGATAATTTTACATGGACCGGACACTTTACCCACTTTACCAACAAGACACTTTACCGACAACACGCAACATGATATTTTAGCATTTTGTTAGTTTGTTTGATTGTGCAGAGATTAAATGTAACCCCGTGTGTTGTCAGTAAAGTGTCTTGTCGGTAAAGTGGGTGTCAGTAAAGTGTCCCAGACCAATTTTACATCTCTATTATTCCTTTTTCCTCCTTGTCTAAATAATGATATAACGAATTGTTGTATTTTAATAATGATTACTATTAATTACTATTACGATTGTTATTATTTTCCTCTTTTCTTTTTCTTTTTTCATTATTATCATTATCTTCTGCAGAACTACATCTCTAAAATAATTGAAATGAAAATAACACCACATATTTACACAACAAATTAAAGGATTGTCAATGTCATGTTGATTCACTTCATTAAATACCACTGAAATAAAAACATGCGCTGAATTTTTGTTGAAAGATTTGGAAATGTGATCATATTTCCAAAAATGTTTTTAGGAAATCATGTTACTTTGACAGATTCGCATAAAAAAAACAAGTTTATAAGCTATATAGAGCTTGAAACGTATTCTCATTCCTTCTCTACCTGATCTTGTTTTTCTATTTTTGGAAAAATTAATATTAAAGGAGTGCAGTGCGCAATTTTTTTGGAACACATTCATAAAAGTATTACCGTAAAGTCTGGAAAGATAGCACCCTCTTTTTACAGTTGTTTCAAATGATTTTCAATTAGTTTTAAAGTAGTATTGGGGGTGCTCTCTTTCCAAACTTTATGGTATTTGGTATGGGTTTTGTTAATGGCCATATTTTTTTTTTTTGTTAAATTTTTTTTATATGATTAAAGATGTTATACATATTATGAATAATTTAATATTTATTATTTATTATAATATGTAAAATAACTTCATAACTGATTCTAATGGTTTGTTAATTGTTATTTTTAATAATATATATATATATAAAGAAAAGAAAAGAAATATTTTCAATTGTTAATAAAAACAATTTTTGTTGGATGAGTTATATATAACGATGATAATGGTTTTTGTTTTTTTAATATTGATCTACTTCCATATCTCACTCCACCCACCACCACCACTGTAATAATTAGAGTAGCAAGGGTGACATTTTGTTATTGTTGCTTCTGCTAGGGAGCTTGCTGCTGTTGATGAGGAGGTGGTCATCTTTTTTATCATTATTATTATATTAGCTTGTTCTGATTTTGAATAATAATTAATAAAATGTTTTGATTCGCGTCAATCACATGACTTAATTATAAGATCGATCTACTTGTACATCCATTTTTCACTTGTAGATCTGCATATCACACGTGACAAAAATAGAGTTTGGCTATTTTTATTTTGTGTACTGAACAGGTCAAAGGTTAAGTAATGTCACACAACAATTTTATTAAAAATGTCACAATTAGTAAAGCAAATGTCACAATTAATGAAGCAAATGTTATAATTAATTGAAACACTGTCACAATTAATTGAAGAAAATGTTGCATATTTTTTTGATGTTCAATTTTCTTTTATTCATTTTTATATAAATAATGGGCTCTTGTCTAAATGAATTTTTAATTTTGTGTATACTACTATATTACAAAGTAAAAGATCAATTGAAGAATAACATGATTTGAAGAAAATAGAATCAATTTTTGTCAGTAATATCCATTAAATTCAATCATGTTTTTGACACATACATGACCTTGCATTATGTTTGTTGTACAAAAAGTTTTGAGAAAATGCACATAACTTTATAAATTTGAAGGCAATTGATTTGGAAATTTTTTTTAAATAAAAGAAAGAGTTCCCATATTTCAAATAAAAAAGACAAATATTTTTTTGGTTGTTAATTATTGAGATATTAAATTTTAAAGATTAACAACAAAAACAACTGGAAATTTTTGTCATAAGGTATATACTTGATGATTTTAAGTGTAATAAATTTGAAATTCTTTTTATAAAAGTAAATTTCTTCTCATCTTTCAAATAAAAAAAGGTTACTTTCTTTTACCAGTTAGTTATTGAGATATTGAATTTTAAAAATTATCAACAAAAACAAGCCTTATACATTGGCTATCTAAAAGATTGAGAAAGGCTGAAATAAATTAATGCATTGCTTCAAAATAGTTTCCATCACTATCTATGCATTTTTGTAGCCTATTTTTCCAATTTTCAAATAATTTCTGATAGTCCTCTTTTGTGATGCCATCTGTGATTGCCTGGATTGCACATGCAAGATTTTCAATATGATCAAAATACTATTTTTTAGCAAATAGAACCGTTAAAATAATTTATAAAGAATTTATTTAAATAATTATAGGAAAAAAAATTGCAAAAGCTGGAATAATTATTATTGATTAATAATGATATTGGAAATCTGTAATCAAGAATTTTTTGAGAGCAAAATCAAAAAAGTGGAACGTTATGATATTCCGCGATTAGGGTTTCTTCTATTTCCCAACTCAAACGGAGACAGTAGATCATTTTTTACAAAAAAAAAATTTAATAATTAAAGATTACTTATTAACTTTTCTTTCTTTCACTCATGTTGGACCTTATAAATTAACAATAACGATCAATGATATAAAAAGACTTTAGATTCATTGTGTAATTCTAGAAAAAAATCAAAACAAAAAATGTTTGCTAAATTTATGCATTGAAAAAAAAAACCAATGCTTTTTATGAAGAAAACTTGGCGAGAGTGGTGGCTGTATCCATTGATCATCCAGATAATCAGTCAAACTAAAAAACCTTGCACTAAGATAATAGGTGATTACTCGATTACTCACCGAATATAATGGTTCCAAACGAATCGATGAAATTCGAACCAATGGTTCCATACTTCACTTCTTGTTCTTCATTGAACATATTGCACCGTGCCTGTTAAAGAAGTAATTGAAGAGGCATCATTTTCAACAATGCAATTATCGTCATTCATCATTGTTGTATTTATTATTTAAATTAAAACAATGAATCGTGCAACTGTAAATTATATTACTTTGTTTGTTATCGTTATTAATATTAATATGCAGAGTTTCTACTCGGAATACAAATTCTTATTCGAATTATTCGTTTTATTCGAATGTATTTCGAAAAATCAAATTCATAACGAATAAAAAAATCATTCGAAAAACCTTATTCGAATAAGAAACCCTATTAATATGACATTGAAGAGAATCCGATTTGATTCAAATCGAATCACTTTAAAATTCGACTAGATTCGATTTGTTTGGAGCCTTACCGCTGAATAACCTACATCATCTAATTCTGGAGACTGTGGAGATAAATAGTGTGTTATCGATTACATGTATTAAAAAATTTTCGTTCAATTAATTAACAATAAAAAACGTGATGAATATCATTCGGCGGATATAACCACTAGGCGAGAGCTTTATTAAATGGTCATACAAATTTCAAAATTATTGAATTATGTGCGTTTTTAACTGCTTTACAAACCTACCAAAAAATAATCAATAGTAATGATTTTTATTGTATAAAATCATCATCTAAAATGGCTAAAAACCTTGCAGATTCAAATGGTCAAATTTAATCAGAAATACGTAAAAGCCTTCTCACCCTCCCTACTGCTAATGCTTCTAATAAAGCTGTTATATAACATAAATTTTTGTGATTGGTAATTCTGTGGGAGATTTTCAATTGCATTATTTTTAAAACTCATTTGTTGTATCTGGTGTTCTATAACAGAACCTTTTTTAGATCTTTTTTCCTGAGATGGTTTCGTTGTACCATACAATTCGGCTACTCTTTTCCACCTTTCTGCATCACCATATCCCAAAAAAAAGTCCTTTACTATGATCAGAATATGTGGGTTGTACAAAAAGTTTTGAGAAAATACATGTAACTTGATGACCTTTTCTTTAATAAAAGTAAAAGCGGGAATAAAAAACCCTTAAGTCACAATCTTTTAAATAAATAAAAAAAATCATTAAAATTGAGTCATTTGTTGTTAGTTGTAATTTTTAAAGTTTACCAGTAGAAACAAATGGAAAATTCAAAATGTAAATACCAAAAGATACTAAATTTTTGTTAGCTGGAAAAATAGCAAACCAGCTAAACAAATTCAACAGGAATTACAGGTTGCTAAGGTTCTAATGCAATATCTTTAGCATCTAATTATCATTGGATTGAAGCATTTGAAAGTGAAAAAATAGTGTTGAAGATGATTCACATTCCGGATGTCCTCAAGAACTTCCACCCCTGAAAACATTGCAAAAGTTTATGATTTAATTAGTGATGATCCTCATATGACAATTACAGCTATTGAAGAGAATATAGGTATTTCTAGAGGATGTATTCAAAGTGTTTTACATAATGAATAAAGTTCATAAAATTTGTAAAAAATGGGTCCCACATGTTTTAACTGTTGAAAATAAAAAAAAATTGGGTTGAAATTTCTAAGCAATTGTTAGAAATCCTTGATAATTGACTTAATAATATCACAGGTGATGAAACTTGGTTTCATTTTTATACTGTACCAAGTAAAGAATCAAATAAAACATGGAGAAAATTGGCTGCAAATTGCCAGAACTGCGCAAAATGCTAAAAAAAGGATGTTTTATGTTTTTTTCTCAATTGAAGGTATTGTGGCAAGAATTGTTGTACCAAAAGGTCAGACTGTAAATGGCACATTTATAGAACAAATGTATTGCCTATTGTATTTTCAAAATATAAAGAATTAAAAAATAGAAAAACAGTAAGAAATGTG
>CAUDNR010000081.1:4148-32819 GCA_958430865.1 Entrophospora sp. SA101 | reverse complement strand
CTGTTTTAAAAAGTAGAGGAAACCCGACAAGATATTGATTTTTTTTTAATAAAATACAATTAATTTAAAGTAGTTTCATATATTTTTTGATGTCTTTTATGTTTCAAATTAGTGAGCAGTTTAAGGCTGAATTGTTTTGTAAATTTTTTTACGTTTTATTTTTTCCCTCGTTAATTAATCTACCAAATGCTCTAAAATTTTAGAAGTAACTAGATTTGAATATGAGAAACATTTTTTACTTATACCACAAAGGTTGTTAGAACTTGCCAATGTGGTCAATTTTTGAGTTAAAGATTTTTAAAAAAATTCCAGGATTTTCATTTTTATCTTTTAAGGTTTGTAAAACAACAATGGTTTATTTATATGCGGTGAAACTTCAGTATATTATAGTATTTGATACGAAAATTAATTTTTACTTAATAAGCAAGTGTGATTGGGATAGTAAAATTTTTAGTTTTTGTCATGTCACTTTATTCAATTATTGTGATGATCTGCAGGTGTCCCTATACTTTTGTCCAGGTAGTGTACACTCCTTACTCACGTACTAGTATGGAAAAACGTATGGAAACTTCAAACGAAAATACACCAAAAATTACGGGATGCATACGGATCCATGAATTATGTGATGTGTTGAATATGAAATACGTATGGGAAAACCAAATCCATATTAGTATTAACATGTTTCTATAAGTTCGTGCGTATTTCGTGTGTATTTTGTATGCATCCCATATTGGGTGTTATATATAAGTATTAGTATTTTGTAGGTCAAATTTTTTATTTGCTATTACTTTTTTTTACCACGGAAATTGCATTTTCAATATGAAAGTACATCAATGTTAATAAATATGATTCTATTATGTTGTAGGGCATGCCCTACAAGTTCAAAATATTTTTCAGAATTAAAAAATATCATCTGTATGAGTTATAACGGTTTATTAAAAGCGATTTTTCTTTAACAATCGGAATCCTGAAACATTTATAACTTTGGAAGCAAAACAGCCAGAAAAAAACCTTATCTATAACGTAACGATGCTGTTTTTTTAAATTTATAATTAATCTAGAATCTGTGATGAGAATTGCATTTTCAATATGAAAGTACATTAATTGTTAAGTTCATAAATGTAATTCTACCAAGTTACAGAGAATGTACTGCAAAGTAAACCCGTTTTCAGAATTAAAAAATCTTATTTGCATGATTAAAAATTAATTAATTAATTAAATTGATTTTAACAATTGAAATCTTAAAACGTTTATAACTTTGGAAGCAGAAAAAAATTAAAGGTGTTTTTAATCCCTAATAACCTTATCTATAATGTAACAATGCTGTTTTTATGATTTTTTAAATTTTACATTAGTATTTATGACGAAAATTGTATTTTCAATATGAAAATTCGTTATAGATGCATATTCTGCAAGCTCAAAATATTTAAAAAAATCTTATCTGTATGATGGGTTATAACAGTTCATGTTTTTTTTAATTAATAATAGTGACACATATGCATCGCGTATTTATCCCGTATCTTTTTTTGCATTTTCATCGGATGACTCCGACATTGTATTAGTATTAGTATTAATATCCGTAAATTCCGTGTGTATTCCGTGTATATTCCATACATTTTCCCATTTATAATCATTCATTAATATTTTTTTATTGGAAAGAGGTGTATAACATTAAAAGTAATAAGGTTATTTTCATATTTATTATTATTATTATTATTATTATTATTATTATTATTAGTATAGATTGGCATGATAATCTTTACCAAACATGACATGTAGTTACGCACATTTTGGATATTTTGACATTTCGGGCACAATTCAGCCAAAATACAAATCTGAAATCATCAACCACTAGTAAGTCTTCTTCATAATTACATTCCAATTCATTTCTGCATCTTCATTTTTTTTTGCATCTTCTGTTAAGTGAACGACCAAAATTTTGAACTTCTTTTTTTTTTATTTGAAAGATAATAAATAACCGAAATTTTGGATATATCTTCAAGTTTTTCTAAGTTCAAATTTTGTCATTATCCAATTTAACTCTGAAAAAATATTTTCACGCCCTACACTGTGAGGGTCACCGAAAAAAAGTTTAATTGCCAAATCTTGATGCATCAAATGGATAATTACTAGTTTAAGTTGAGATTACAGATGTTTGGATTTTCCCATATTTTGATATAATCTGGAACAGTTTCTGAATTACCACTTTTTATACCTTTACTTAATCAAATATTAAATCAATCATTAATAATTATTGATTATATTAATTTTCAATTGATTAATTACCTTGATATGTTGGATGTAGGAAAAAAATTCATCGTGCTCAAAATATTGCCATCTACAATAATCTCGGAATGATTTAAATTGAATTTATATCTACTGCCGATTTGACTAAGTTGAAATAACAATCAGCTAAATTACAACTATCCGATTCCAATTTTACAATTGAATTTTTTGTCAAAAAAGTTTCTTGTTTAAGAATATTCTTCACTTCACTCGTAACCAAATCATTGCTTTCTTTCAAAATCTATTTATTATTATAAATAAATATGTAGAAAAATTTTTATCCAAATTCGATTTATCAACTTTACCTGTTTGACATGACTGTAGACAATAAATTTGGTAACGTGTTTGGCTGTGTAGACCATTTTTGGTAATTATCAACAGTGACTCTGCCACCACAATTGTATTTGTATCAATAAACCGTAAAATCTACAGTATCCATTCCTCCTTGACTCTCTCTTAATACATTCTTTTAAAGTCTCCTCCATTTGAGCTCAGTTTTCCGCCTGCTCAATTTTATTGAAGTTTGATTTTTTAGGCTTAATAATAATGTGCCCTCGGATTAAAGCATCCTTGGGCTAAACAATTTTACCTTTTAAGCTGCTAGAAAAGAAAATAGAATGAAAGCGATCAATTACCTAATGAAAGTAAAAATCTTTGCAAGAAAGCAAATAATGTGTTTTTCTTTCTAGCCATATAATTAATAATAGCCATTGCGCTAAATATTTAAAGTTATAAATGTTAATCATAATCAAGTAAACCTTTTCTTCTCTCTTTGTATATGCATGGTTTGAGTTGCTGCCTTCTTAAAATTTTTATCCTGAGATTTGTATATAAATGGATATGGACACAAGCTTTATCTAGGAGAAGTTTCCCGGCTTTATGATGGAGTCAACAAAAATGTTAAAATCAAGATGGCTTCCTTAACGAGTAAGTTTATAGCCTCCCATTTCTTCATGTTCTTGCGAGGGAGCTATGGTCTCTATCGAGTCCTAGACAAATTTTTTTGTTTTATCCAGTTTTTAACAAGAGCACCGACATTTCAATCAAAGTTTTTTGGAGAATACTTTGCTGATAATTAAATTGTGATACATTCAACGCATATGTAATTTCGATAAATAGTTTTTTTATAAATACAAAAATGTGGGTGATCATAAAGAGATGCTGTTAGGAATGAGATCAGTTTTATCCTTCTTTCAATATTCTATTGTCAAATTTTTCAATTGCTGCATATCCGTTTCATCATCGTAGGAGTATCCAAATGCCTTCTTATTCAACATGGAGCTACAAGTAATAAAGAGAACAATCTTTGCTTTAGCTCAAAATCTCTTAAAATAATCAGGAAGTAGCATGTTTTTTTTTTTCACGGCTTCTCAAAGAAGAAACAGCTTAGAATGCTGTAGACGTTCATCACAATCACAAATTATCTTCAATTTACGTTCTTTTTGTTGACTGGCTTGTTTGATTAGGCAACGAAGATAGTTGCTGTTTTTGTTAGTTGATATATGATCCTTTATGATTTGTAAATCATAAATTACATAAACTGCCATCCGCCATGTATAATTAAGATTTGCCTTCATTCAAAAACTCAAAAGAAGAATAAATCCAACACATTGATAATTAAGAGTTGGATTTGCTGAATTCTTGAATGCTATGCGGGAACAGCATTAGTAGAGATTTTTCCTGTGTAGTGGTTCTACTTACAAAATTTTCTAGCTGGTTTGTGTTGATCATAAGATACTGAGTGGTTTGGATAGAGTGCCAGGTAATTCTTTCTTGCGTAATATTGTTACGTCTAAATCTCTCGACCAGCTTGCATTAATCATAAGGTCTCTCCCTCTCCAAATCTAATAACTTACCACTTTGCCCTTTTAAAAAGTTAGGCCTAGATATTAAATAAAACTTCAGTTTTGTAATGATGTGTATTGAGGACACTGGTAGAAAAAATGTAATTTACAAAGATTTCACAGTGAAATCATTGAGCATAACAACCTTTTTTACAATATTTTTACAATAATCTCCATAATATTTCACTAGTATTTGTAAAAATATTGTAAAAACGGTTGTTATGCTTTCACTATGTGAAACCTTTGTGAATTACATCTTTTCTACTGGTGGGAGCAACAAATATAATTATTTCATTGAATATCTATTTTTTAGAAGAAAAGTTGCACTTCAAAAAGTACTTTCAGAATCACACAAATCTCTTTCCAAAACATATTTTTAATGGCACAGTTTAAAGCAACGAATAGTAAAGCCTCAAAAAGAAAGCTTGTGTCAATAAGAGGACCTTTTACTCTCGATATGTTAGGTTCGTAGTAATACAAAGAATATCCCAATACGGCAGTTGATAAAAATGTTTATTAGAAATTGAATAAAGGTGCGAAACATATCTGTGATAGATAACAGAATAAAAACAATATGACTATATTCATATCTATACTTGGTAACTTAGCAATTTGTGACTATTGTGAAACTATCGAGAATTAAATTTCATCTAATTCAAATTTAAATGTGATAATGACGGTTTTGGATTAATCAAGAAAAAAAGTCTAAAAAGATCTAACACATGTTATGAATGAGAAAGGCTGATATTAAATCTGTTTGGAAGTAAGTTTGATCTTTGATATTGTGAATGTTCAAGAGATTTTATGTATCCAAGACATTTAAGAATACAAAAAAAATCATATGTTATTACCATTTCCGGTCAAGAACATCTTTACAGTAGTAGAATTGCGCCATTTCCAATGATGAACTCAAGATATTTACTTGTCGAATACCAAATATGTGAGGCTAAAAAGTAATTAATATCTTTTTTGTTAAATGAAAAAATGAAAGGACACAAAACCGTTAATTTACAATCACACACACATTACATAATATTACAGGAGCAATTGTTCCCAACACTTTGCACTACCAAAATTACTTTGTTCACTTTGTCTGGTTATGATCCATATAAAGTTTAAATTAACTAATAAATAATAATAAATAATAAATAATAAATAATAATAATATTATTATTATTGTTAATCAATGAATGTATTTATAGAAACCATTGAAGAATTAATTCGAAATAAAGATTCACTCCAAATGCATAAAGTTTAACCAAAGTCATTTTTGAAAATTGTATCAATTAACGTTTTTTTTTTCATCAGGATCGATAATAATACCAGTGATAGTGTATTTTTTCATATCTTGTAAAATTCCACAGGAAACAAGTTTATATATGGTATTACAATAATTATTAACTAATTTAACTAATCGCTTGTTACTGGTTTTATTTACTTCAAATTCTTTTACTTTTCATATTTGTTTATAAAATAAAATTCGAATTTAATTTTATTTTCAAAAATTTTATTTTGCTGATTAGCTTTATTTATGTTGATGATTTACAATATACATTATTATGTACATTGTACATTAAAATAAAATTAATTCGCATGACCTACAATAAAATCACATGATTTTTGCGTAATCTTGCCGAAAAATTAAGCGAACTTATCATTATGTTGCTTACCTTTGAACTTTCATTTAATAAAAAAAGATTTTTAAAATTGGATCACTAATCCTTGAATATTATATAGTGTTTGTCGCCAAACCTATTTTGAGAGACGAAAGTCAAAACTAAAATTAAAAGTTACATGACAAAATTAAATCAAAAGTCAAACAAAACTAGTTTCCGCTTGTGGCAAGGTCTTTTGACTTTCGCACAGTTTTAAAACTCTATAGTTTTGGAAAACACAACATTAATTCTATACTTTTTTAGGAAAGTGTAATTATAGAGCTTCTTCACCATGTGATGATATTCATTATTAATACTGTTTCATATGTCTAAACCATTAAAATATATTGATATTCATATTACATCTGGCTGTGTTAATAATAGAGCAATTATTATGATATATTGCAGTTTCAGGATATTTATCTATTTGATTATTAATTCTTTAATATAAGTTACACGCAAATAAACATTCTTACATTGACCACGTATTATACAACCCTGACTTTCTTCTCATTCCAAAATTTTTTTTCAGGATATGCATTGAGCTCAAGCGTTTTAGATCGGAATCTCTAGCGTGCTAATAATACCAAGAAAAAGAAGGCAATATGAAACTTGTCATTACCACGCAACAAGCCGGGTCGATTCAAGTGGATCCGACTGATAAAAAAAATCAAATAATCAAATATTTTACTTGGCAACTAACTATTTCATCGCAATGAATCACAAAGTCCTCAGTAATTATAAGAGTCATCACCGCTACAATTTATGTATGTGTATTCGTTGAAAGAGAAGGTATTTTTGGGTCGTTCGTGTGTATGCGAATGCGAAGAAGGTGGTCGAAAGAAAATAGAATAGCCTAGAGTTTAGTTTTATAATTAAATGACATCAAATTGTTTCATTCTACTTTTTTTTTTTTTTTAGACAACTTTATATTTTTTTCGAAAATTTTTATACCCAACAATGATATTTGAATTAAAAAAAAAAAATTTTGTGTTCGGCAAGTATAAAATGTTATGAAAAATTCGAGTTTTATAATTGTTTTGAAAAGAATTTTTATTGATGATGGATGATATAAAATTATTATACAAAAAAGAAAAAAGAAAATCCAATTTTATAATGAAAAAAAAGGTACATTTTGACTTACAAAGCATATGTATATGTATTGTTGTGTTGTTGTTGATGTTACTGTTGATGATAATGATAATTTACATATATGGTTTTTTTAAAAAAAATCAATCTTACGGTTTTTCTTTTTAAAAAAAAAATGTAATGTATGAAATATGAAAAAGAATTAAAATTACATAAAAAGAATAAATGCATAAATATCGTTTAAAAAAAATCGAGGAAATTACATAAAAAAATCTTAAAAAAGGTAAAAAATATTTCAGATATTTGCCAGAAAAAAAAATAAATAACGAGAAAAGAAAAAACGATAGTATGGTATCAGTATTAGTATTTTGGACGATATGAAAATGTTTATAATTTCTCTTGTTGTTGCTGCTGTTGTTGTTGAGGAGGTTGATATTGATTTTGTAACAAATAATGCTGTTGTTGTAAGTGATGATGATGATGAGAATGATGATGATGATGAATTTGTTCTTGTGCTAATTCATTATTATGCTCACGTTTTTTTTCGTGTGCTAATGGTTCATGATTTTGTTGTTGTTGTTGTTGTAGTAGTTGTTGTTGCTGCTGCTGCTGCTGCTGCTGCTGCTGCTGCTGCTGCTGCTGTTGTTGTTGTTGATATGCAAGATGACTATAATATTCTTGGAATCTTTGATGTTCCAACATTGCAGCTTGTGAACGTTTTCTTGTTAATTTGGCGAAATCTACATAATAAATAAATTTATTAATTCTTATGTTTTTAAAAATACTCTCCATCCATCAATAAAACAAAATATATATACATACGCAAACCACAAGCGTTACATAAAGTTCTTGCTCCATCAGGGCCTCGACGCCATTCGGGTGTTTCTTGTATGTTACACGAGTGACATCTTCCCGGGGGTGCCAATCGTTTCTATTATTGTAGATAATATAAGTAAAGAATATGGAATTTTCAATAATAATAATAATAATAATAAACTTACTGTTCTTTTTCTGTATTTGTGGCGGGCCGAAGAGTTATTTAGAGTGGTGCGTTTATTTCTGATTAATTCTATTTCAGTCTATATTTATATATATATTATATTAGTAAAAACTAGAGTTTAAAAATTTCATCCAATCTATAATAAAAAAATTTTTTTAAATACTTACAGGACCCTTCCGAATGGTCTCATCTTTCAGAGCATTTAAAGCATAGAGTACTTCGAAGGTTTTATTTATTAAATCCGAAATATGACCCTCTAAATTTTTTAAATTATTTAAAGACATTTGCCACATACTATTATTTAAATAATCCTGATTATTGTTGTTATATGTGTTGATATTATTGCTATCAGGATTATTATAGTTCATTTCACGGTGACAAATGTCTCTGTAATATGTTGCAAATTGACTAATTTGCGTACAATTGTCCACAATCTAAATAATAAATAATAAATAAAATAAATAAATAATGATTATAAGATAAATATTTATATATATTTATTATAAATTTAAATAATACCCTTTTCAGATCATCTAAATTACGTTCGTGACTATTACCGTTACCATCAATACTGAGCAATGTTTGACGATTCTGGTGCATTTCTTTTTCCAAATATTGTTGATAATATTCTAATGATGGATTATAATGATGACTACCATTACCATTATTATCATTGTTGTTATTATTATAGTATGGATGTAGACGTTGATGGTGTGATGGATGCTGTGGAATTGGATCTTGTGGATGTTGCGAATGAGTTAATGACGGTGATGGTGATGGTGATGGTGACGATGGTGATGGTGATGATGGTGGTGATGATGATGATGAATGTAAATGTTTTTGATGTTGATGATTATGAGATTGAGGAGGAGCAGGAAAAACAGCAGATAAAGGAGTTGCGGGAGTAATTAATGAATGCTCGTCTAATTGTTGTTGTTGTTGATTAAGATGTGTAGGGTTTGGATGCGAAGAACATTTATTATTATTATTATCATCTTGATAAGACGAATTAAAACCTTTATTATATGGAGGAGTTAAAAGTTGTCCTTGTTGCAAGTGTGATTGTGGAGGAGGAGCAGATGGAGTAGATGATCTAGATGATGATGATGGCTGAGAAGTAACAGCAACAGCGGTAAGTTGTTGCGATGGAAATTGTTGTAATTGAGAATGAGATTGAGAAGTTGATGTCGGTGCAATAGCATTGTTATCATTGCCGAATTCCGATGGTGGCAAAGATTGAGTTTGTTGCGAATTCTTATTATTTAATATAGAAAATATAGAAGGTAAATTAAAGGCTGATGATGGTGATGACGATGATTGTGATGATGGTGATGATGATGGTGACAATAATGATGGTGATGACGATGACGAGGACGATAGATATTGATCATGATTATGATCTTCTGTCCTTTTTTTATCAGCAACATCATTGTCGATTTTTAAATCAATCGCTTTGTTCTTACTATTAATCGTCATAGAGGTTACTGTCGCTGCTTCTGTTGTTGACGCATTTGTCGCGCTTTCTTGGCAAATTAATTTCAAATCCATTTTGTTGCTAATATTTCGTTGTTGTCGTTGTTATTTGCTATAAACTTATGTATATATATTTATTGAAATATTAAAAGCTAAAAAGATAAAACTTGAATCTATGCGTTTATATTTATAAATGATTTTTTTTTCTTTCAAAGAAAAATTTTTTATACAATTATTGTAATTATGAATATGTGTATAAATAAACAATATATATATATATATATATATATATTAAAATAAATCACTTTTCTTTTTAAAAAAAAAAAGAATTAATTAAAATTAAATAAAATTAAATGTTTACGCCAAGAAATCCAAAAAGGATAAATATCAAATCAAATCAAAATAATAAATAATAAGAGAAAATTAGAATGAAATATTTTATGACTTGAAAATTAATTATTGGTGAATGTTTGTGTACGCGATATGTGTATATATATAAGGTGTAAGAAATGAGAAGTATAGGTAAGGGAAGGAAGGAAGAATATTTAATTAAGTCTTAGAAAAAAAATAATCGCGTAATTTTGAAAAATAAAATTATAAGGGGGAAAAAGAATAAAAATAGTTTAACCAAAGTTTATCTAGTGGTTTTAACTATAAATATGAATCAATTTTTGGTTTCAAAAACAACTTTTCTCTTTTTACTTTTCCTTTTTTGAATATTAATAATATCGAATACTGTATTATTATCAAGATGATAATGATAGTGCTTTAAGGCTTATTTCTTTAAGAAAGATTAAAGAAAATTAAAATAGATTGTATTGATTATTTAGAAAAAGTAGAGAAAAGGTATACCCGAAAAAAGAAATTTTGATAATTTTGATTGGATTTCCAATTAATCCTGAAAAATCAGAAAAAAAGAAATTAAAAAAATATCTATCTTTTATATATTTATAAATTATAATAACAAACAAAAAAAAAAATGGATAAATGAGAATTTGCAATAAGGTTGTTTTGTTGATTTATTTATTTTTTTAAAATTGTAATGGTAACAAATATTTTTAATATGTATACACAACTATAATTTACATATAACCAAAGTAGTTATGGTGAATGGATAGCCAAACCTAGAAAACTTGTGAAAAATCAATAAGAAAGTTTGTAACAGATCAATAAATCAATAAATCAATAAATCAACAAAGATAACTGAAAAAAATTTTTTTTATATACTTTATTATTAAAATCAATAAAAATGCTGGCGAGATCGAAAGGATTTCCTTTTTATCTATAAATCTGCATTAATTTAATATTAAATTAATTAAATTTAAATATTTGTTTGTATGTTTGTATTTTGTTCGCGTACAGATTATATATATAGATCATTAGAGATATGTGTAGAATAATATTCGGCGTCTGATTATTTATATGTTATGGTGGTTATAGTCCGATGTGTATATATGTATCGTAGATATGAATTTGGATATTGATATGGAAATGAGCATTCTAGATTCGCAATAGATTTACACAATAAACAAACAACCTATTATTAAATTAATATAATATCACGGTTAGAATGATTAAGGTAAAAAGAGATTATTGATTATGTTATATATATATATATGTAATTGTTACCATAATAATTAATGATTAATAATTTATTTAATTTTTATATTAAAAAATTAAAATTACGTGGTTATTATAAATTTACTAAATTTAAATTATTATGATGACGAACATATTATGCATATATTATTTACGAGCGTGCGCGACATATTAATAAGCAAGTACAAAGCTAAATATATCTAATAATATAAGTAATAAGATAAGAAAGGTAATATATATACGCTGTGCATGTGAACGGTGTGGACGATGTCGATAAATTTTTTAATTCTTGGCAACAGAATATGCATAAGTTGTGTGATTTTAATGCTTAATGACAATGTGGTAGATGAGGATGAGGTGTGGATGTGGAGCATTAGAAGAAAATAATATAAAAGTAATTGTGGCGTGTTATATGGTTATCCTTTAAAATAAATAAATAATATTAGTTGTGTAATAGTGTGCGACTAAATTTACGATGTCTTTGTCCTAATGATGATGATTACGAGATTATGGTGTGGCAGCTGAAATTATGGTTGTAGTGTGGTGTGTAGTGTGTAATTTAGGAAAAAATACAAAGTGTCACTTAAAAATGTTTCAGGTCGTTTGCTTTTTATACATGAAAAAAATAAATAAATATAAATAGAGTTGGTGTATAGATGAAAAAAAAAATGTGTTGAGAGTGCCAAATGTGTGTTAGAAGTATGGGTCTAATAAATAATAATAAATAATAATAATAATAAATTTTGTGCATAAGAAATTAGTTTCTGTTAATTGTTGTTGTTTTTTTGTACCGTTTGTGTTAATATATTAATTATATATAGAAAAAGTTCTTTTGTTAGAATCTTGAAAAAAAAATAAAATTCAAAATCGTTGTTACACCAATACTAATGAGACCAGAAACCAAAAACTAATAATTAAATAAATTAAACCAGTGATTATTATTTGCAAATCATACGATTTGATATCTTCCCTCTATTTATAATAAAAAAAAAAAATTATATAATATTTCTATTTTTCCTTTCTTTATTTCGTACCAATCATTTAGAAAAATGATTTAATAACATCATCATTATTTACTAAAACGGTAGGATTTTTATATTTAGTACCACAACAATATTTTGATGATTTGGCGCTCTTTATATATGTATGTTGATTTACGTAAATGTACATATTAAATATAGACATTAATATGGATATAATCTATAGTATATAAATCTATTATGCACAAAAATTTTAGATTCTTTTTTTTTATCTTTTTTTCTTATGTTAATTCTGATATTATGTTTATTCTTTTTTTAGCATTTAAGAAGTCTATCAGCTTATTTATCTTGTTTGTACCTGTACTATATATTGTTTTGTTGTGTATCTTTGTTTTTTGCAAATATTTTTATGACCTCGTACGTTTTTGTACAGGCGCATGTTTTTAGTATGGATGAATTATTATTATTGATAAATTAATTGTTTTGCTCGAGTTCTTTATTGAACGGGTGGTTGCGAATGGATGAATAAACGTTGCGAATTGTGGTTTTTTGTTTGTGAAAAATTACTAAAAATGCTAAACCTGAAGTTATTTAAAATTTGAAAAATTTTTTTTAAGATTATTTTCCAATTACAGTAATTATGAACAATCAATCAAAAATCGCAACTGTCATTATTGCTATTTATAATTTATTATTAGCGTTATTATTGGTCGATTGGATTTGTTGATTGTTGTTGTTTTTCGGATTTTTGAAGTTTTTGTTTTCTATATCTTGATTGTTTTATTATCCTCCTTAATAATATTCTTTTTATATATGTTTGTTTATAAATCATGTATTTATATCAATGAGAAACCAATCGCATGCACTGAAATTATTCCATACAGCCCAACTTCGGTTCAATTTCAATTCGTTTTTGCTTATTACTTGTTTCAATTCAATTCAATTTCATTCGTTCCTTCCTTCCTTCTAGACCAAGCTGATTACGATTATTTTTTTTACAATAAATAAATCCTAATTCTTGGTCTAATTAATTTGAATTTTAACTGTAATGATAATTTCAACCTATTTAATAATTATATGTTCGTTTGTTTATTTGTTGTTTATTGCAATGTAAATCTTTTTTAAAAAAATATTCTTAAATTCATAATAATCCGTCATTTTTGTTTTGTTTTGATTTTGTTTGTTACATGATTTTCGTGTGTTAATAATTTAAAAAAAAATTAATTTTGAGAGAGATAGTGTATTAATTGCATGCGTTGTAAAAATATTTTTGTCTAATTATGGAAATTATCGAAAGTCTATTAATATCATCACAATTTAACGGAAAGTGTAAAATCGCAAGACCATATTTAATATTTACAATAATAACAAATATGCGCATAATTTTATTATATAATCTTTGATTTTTACTCAATTTTTTAAATAAACTGTGCGATAAATTTTCTTTTGTCTTTTAGTTTCTCATTCGATAATTAATAATGAATCTATATGAATGTGCCAAATTATGTGATTCTAGACTCTTTGAATTCCTTAAACAATGACGTAGAGAATTTAAACTTAAACTTAAACTTTACCCTGAGTGGCTTATTTGGATTTGAACTAGGAGCTTTGGTTACGGCATGGGTTTGACATTGATAGGGGTTAAGGAGTGTAAACTTTGCACATATATAAATTATCTGAAAAAAAATGTATAATTTGGTTAGCGTCAATTTCAAAAACTCTTTTCCCTTTAATTTTATTTTTGTGAAAATATTAATATTTTATTATTGATTGATTGCGAAATTTACAAGTTTTTCCGGTCAAAGAAAAAAAAAAAATTACAACAGTCGTCTAAAATTTATAATAAATAATTGATTTTTTCATTTTAATATATTTCAATTTTTTTTTCACTTTTCCTTCATCTGCTTCTTACTCGTTTATTGTTGAAATTGTTTGCTTTACTTTCTCTAATACCAAGTTTTTCTTTTCACATTTTCCACTTTACCTACGCATAACATGACACTCTAAACTTTCCAATATTATTTCCATATCTGATACATAACCAAAATCACCGTCTATTGTGCAAGTCATATTAATAATAATGGACTAACTTCAAAATACTAGAACAAAAATTTTTATCTCATTTTTAAAAAAGTTAGCCGATATAGGTTTTATTGCTCTTCAAAACTTATCGGCAGTTTTTTCTTAAACTAAAAATTGAGCAAGCCTTAGCATCTTAAAAATTACAAATTTTATTATACACTTAAAAAATTCAAGACCAAGTAAATTATGGGTAATAAAATTTTTTCAATAGAATATTTTTACAACATATTTTCTTTTTTATTAAAGTTCTATAAAAAAAAGGTTTACGATTAGAAGGAAATCACTGCCCAATTCGATCATGTATTTTCGAACAATATGGTATCACGAAAGTTATTTATTGCATTTCGCATGAATGGTTATGGAGTTTTTTTTTTTGAAACCCGGATGTTATGTTTCATATTTTTAACTTTTGAATGTAAAAACAATTCGTGGTTCCACATCAATTCAATTCCATATGCGTATCTTTACTATATATATATATCCATACTAATTTATTGTGAAACAGTTTGTGAAGGTCTGGAATCGTTCTAAATAAAAAATTGATTGCCGTGGTACAACAAAAATAATAAGGTACGGAA
The DNA here is from genome assembly GCA_958430865.1 of Entrophospora sp. SA101. Classification (NCBI taxonomy): domain Eukaryota; kingdom Fungi; phylum Glomeromycota; class Glomeromycetes; order Entrophosporales; family Entrophosporaceae; genus Entrophospora; species Entrophospora sp. SA101. The sequence goes on along the minus strand of CAUDNR010000081.1, from coordinate 18,233 downwards.
AATCTCTGACGTAGATGGATTAGTTAGTACTAGTACCACGCGTATGTTATAAATAAAACTTTGATTTATTAAAAATAAAAAAATATTTAACGAACGGCTTTATATTTTTAAATTAAAAAAATGTACATACGGTTTTACAATAATTTATATATTAAAAAATTCGATTGATTATTACATAATCACGGTTCATTGGGCAAAACCAATGGGACTAACGAAAATAAGTAAATTATTTATTAATTTTAGTTAGATTGATTGTTCTGTTTTGCATTGTTTGTTTTTGTATGCAATTCAAGTTTAAATATAAAAAAACTAATCAAATAGTTAAAATCAAAAAGTTAATTTTTAATGGCCTAACAAATAGCATATTATCATCTACTATCTATTTTGTAATAATATATTTGCCTTAAAATACAATTTTTCTTAAATTATTATGGTCTAAACAAATTATATATGTGTGAAAACTCATCTAAAGACTCATGACTTAAAGCCGTCGTTGTTGTCGTTGTTGTTGTTTCTGTTCTTTTGAACACTACACAGCCCACTTAATATCTTGTTATTTTATTAATATTTTTATTTACTCTTCTATTTTATTTATCATCCACGTACTACCATAATAGATTTTTAATCTTATTAATATTATTAGTAATATTTATTAATATCGATAATGATTGGTAGCTGATTATTCGTAAGTTCTCCTAATATTTTTGTTTACTTGCATGTGATTTTATTTAACTAATTGTAATTGCTAAGATAATAGTAAATTTGGTTGCGGGTAATTCGTATCTCGCGGGTAATTTTATCTCACGGCACGGCTAATTATTAATAATTGTAGAAATATACAGCGATTTGCACAAATAATAGATTTTTTGTCACACACTTATCTCCTTTATGTTTTTCTTGCAATCATCCATCACAATTTGCCAATCTATTTCTAATCAACTGACAATTTACCGATCGATATGATTGTCATTAACTATATTGATTATATATATATATATATTGTACAGTGGAGGACAACAAACAGCCGTAATCTATTAATAGCTTACCGAAAATAGTATTTACTTACTCCTTAGGAGTGAATTATCAACTCAAAAAAAAAATTTTTGCGCCAAAAGATTATTAAAGTCAAGGAGTATTTCGCTGCGGCCAAACGTTGGATTTTTACTCTCTGGCCAGAGTTATGAGGGTTTAATTTATAGTATCCCCTAAAACTTATCGTCTATTAAGTACCTGTTATTCTTATATATATCTTAAATTCATAATTATTTAATACTTTTTCTTAAATTTCAATTTCTTTAGTCGAACTACTCTCGCACGTATTTTTACATCTAAAATTTTTCACCGCTCTCGTATCACCTGATGTTTACGGAAAACATTAATAGTAGTAGCCGAAATACATACTACGAATACTCCCATTTTACAATTCCGTATGTATCCCTATTTTATTTTTATCATTATTATTATTATTATTATTATTATTATTATTATCATTGATATGAATCAATGATAAAGTTGCACAAACAATAACATTAGAATCTACTGCGTCTTCTACGGAATAAGAAGTTAATACTAATAATAATAAAAATTGTACACAAGTACGAGTCACACGAAAGGGATAGGGCACAGTAAATTGTGGTAGATGCCCTGTCCCTATCTTTTTTGATATCTGGCTGCGGGACAGATAATCTACGTGAAAAATCAAGTGGCAAGCATGGCATGGAAGGGGTAGCCTATCCCCCTGTCATTTTATGAATTTATTGGGTAAAACTTGAAAAGGACAGGCAGGATATAGGTTTGCTGTGCCGCACCTGAACCTTGACATTTTCCATGTAAATTTCTTTAAAAAGACAGTTAATATATAAGTATAAGTAAATAAAGTGAATAAACCTAATCTTTGTGCAAAATATATACCAAATTTTATTATCTAGTTTCTACTGTAGCCAAGTGGATTATAATTAAATTCGGATTTTTAAATTTTGTTTCGCATATGCATTCTTATGTGTACTGCTGTTATATAAAATGACTGCACATGGAACGATTACCATTTTTATATGTTATATACAATCTACAAATCCAACTTCATAGCAAAAATAATACCATTTGTGTACTTATATACAGTCAATCATGAATTTATGTTGAGACACGTAATGTCTCTTACGACCAAAAGGGAGTTTAGCATTCCAAATAATCATATATATATCAAGTTGTTGTGAGGCACAAAGTGCCAAAGGTAAGTAACATTCATAAGCTTTAATCCAGGGATACACACATGTGTATTCATTAGGTTTGCAAAATATGTAAACTTTGTTGCATACAGACATTGTATAGCAGAAAATATTGGTATAGAAGCTTTCTGTGGGCACTAAATATCAGTATGATGATGCAAACTCAATTCTGTCGTCACTCTCATGGGTATGAGAGCAATCCATTCAGCACTATATGCTTCATGCTCGAATGACGATGCATTCATTAATCTATCATCATCTGATGACGCAACCAAGTATCTTATACATCTTCATCTGTGTCTGCTTTTTCATCCTCTGGATTATATACTAACTTTTTTTCATTCAAATGTGAAATATAGATGTATATGGTTATATATGAGGAACTCTTGTTTGTTCTTGAAAAATTTGATCAAGATAAACTCAAAGTAGTAATTCAAGTTTTTAAAAGAACTAATTTAAAATAATTAATATTAATAAAATAACATACAGCATTCAATATCCAACTTAGGTCTTTAATAATAAATTTCCCTCTTCGAACTTGATCCTCTGAAACTTCTGATGATTGCTTAACTCGATCAAACTTAGGTCACTTGATTTCAAGCATTTTTGTCTAATTCTTTGTCTATAAAATAAACATTAATTTTTTAATGATATGTGTTAATCTCCAAAACTATCTTGAAGAGGCATAAGTCAAAACTAAAATAAATTTTATAAAACTGATTTGACTTCAGTTTCAAAATGATTGATTTCTTTACCTCGCTTTGATGGCTATTTGCATGTTGTCTTCTTTTAATTCACACTCTTGTTTCTTCGGTTTGATTTCTTCTTCCCATTGGTACCAATGACGTGTATGTAATAAACCACAGATTACGCCATCAATAATTGGAAAATATATCCTGATCTTTTTTAATTTTTAGACAACAAAATCCTTTTGTTCTTCAAATGTTATCACTAATTTTAATTCCTTTTTGGGCGATAACTCCTTTAGAGCCCAATTGATTTCCCACTGTTTTTATTTAGTAAACAAAATAAATTTCATAAATATAAATTATATTGTATTTACCCGAAATGTTTTTAATAGATCTGATGGCATTTCTGCTACAAATTAATAAATAAACGTTGGACAACAAAATGATTATTGGTAAAAGGAGATAAGCTATTGTATTGATTTCATGGCATAATGATTTTGATATTGAAGCATTAGCAAAAAATATATCAAGAATGGTTATTAAAGTTTAAATTTGGTTTATATTTTATTTTTAGTTTAAATTTTTGTTATATATAAGAATAATTTGAATATTAAAAAGTGGGTTTGGAATTTGGCATTGGTTTCGAACTTAAGTTTTGGACTTTCAGATTTCAGCCATATCTTTGAGAGGTCTCGCTCACATGTATAATCTAAACTATATGTATTTAATGAACTTCTCATCTTATTTTCAATTATATTCTGAATTAATTGAATATTTCAATGATTGGTTCTGATTGGATTGCTTAGATTATTAATAAATATTTAATTTATTCACATTTTTTAACTTTCGATTTTTTAAAAAATAACAAATACAATGGTTTTCCAAAAACCATAAACATAACCTTGTGAAAAGTAATCATAATATATATAAGTAATAATAATAAATAATAAAATAATAAATCTAATAATTATTTTTCTGAATTCTTGAATATATTCATATTTTGTATATATAAAACTATGGCCGATACACATTCCATAATTGATTCGTTGAATGAAAGAATTTCTAAACTTGAAAAATATTGGATAGATACTGCTGTTGAACAAACTGAACTTAAAGTTAGATTGCGAAATTGGAACAGAAGCTGTTATCTAAGAAAAATCCGTAAATTTCAGACTAAATGCATTCAGATAGCTAAAGAAATTCTTAATGAGGAGCCAATAATTGAATACCGTCCTTCTTTTCTGAATGGGTTAGAACTTGATGCCTTTTTTCAGAAATACCAAATTGTATTGGAGGTACAGGGATCTCAGCATCGGCTCCATAACACTAGCTGGTATAAAGATGTCAAAAAACTCGAAGATATTGTTAATCGTGATCGGAAAAAAAGATGTCTATGTCAACTTAATGGTATATACCTTATTGAAACATGGTATGATGAGAATCCAGAAGTTACTATTCCTGAAAAGATATATAAATATAGAGAAGAAATATTTAATCTTTCATAATTAACAACTTTATCATTCGTGTCTATAATTATGTTCACATGTGGCCATACATGCAGATTAACACTTACGAAACATGAAACAAATTTTATTAATTATAGTAATAAAACATGAAGCAATATAAATTATTTTTTTTGTAGGTGATCATGAGATTGCAAGTAAACATATAAATTTTTATTTTCCAACACACATTTTACATATCCAAAGATAAAACTTTATTAAATATACAACAATGATAAGTTAATACGTAATCAAATTTTATTATGATTGTGACTTTGCAATACAATTATTTTTTGATAAGGAAGTAATGTTCACAACATAAATTTCAACTATTTTTGCTTATTTTGTACTTTCCAATCAGGTGAGTTTACAATTTTTGGTTTTTTTACCAACTTACTTTCCATTGATTTATCTACATTCCTCTTTCTGGTACTTAGTTGCACATCCTTCTGACTAAGTTCACCTATCATCTCTTTTGATTCATCCAACTTCTTTTTGTATTCCTTCTAGTGTTGGTTTCCAAAATTAGAGAGTTTCACAACTGTGCGAAAGTCAAAAGGTTTCGCCATAAGTCGAAACTAGTTTTGATTTTTGACTATTGACTTTTGATTTAGTTTTGACATATAACTTTTAATTTTAGTTTTGACTTTCGCCTCTTCAAAATAGTTTTGGAAACCAACACTAATTCCTTCAATACAAGATATGTAAGTTCCAAATTATAAAGGTCTTCACAAGAAGATGGGGGGAAAGTTTTGTACATTAAGACCAAATGAAATAAGCCACCAGAAGCAGTAAAAGCATATATTCTGATCTTGCAGCCTAGTTCCATTTTGATTTAGTATTCATATACTTATAAATTACAGTATAACATAAAATTTTTTGTATTTTTAAATTATAATACTTACCAATCACTGTAAGGCCCCACCATACCAATATACTTGCATCTACACCCATCAAATAATCCACAGCAATCACCATAAGTCTTGGAGTTTTAATCCAAGTTTAAGTGTATCATTTAACTCTTTAGATCGTGAGCACTGTGGAAGACCACCAGAAACTTAGTGGCTAATAATCTGCATAAATAATTTCTAAATTTGGCAATAGATTTCTGCATTACTTTCTTGTTTTAGAGATAAAATTACCAATTTAGGTAGTAAGCAAGCTTAGCTAGCTAAGAATTTTTAAACAGCTAACATCACTACAGAAACGTCTAAACAGCTAATAACTGGAGTCCAGCTAAGGTTCTGGTATTCGATCATTGCATCAATCTCAAATCTAATTCATGCATGGTCATCTGGGTTTCTCTTTTTATTTCATCATGTAGCTGTTGCTGCCGGTGATTGTTTGCCACTAAATAAAAAATATCAATGATCACATTTTGTATGAAAACAAGGTAATTTATATTTGTACAAGTAACTCACTACTTCACCCAAAAAATAACCATCTTTTCCAATTGTTGCATTGAGCAGAGGGACAACATTTCTAAACATGTGTTTGACTTCAGGCAAATCATTTTTTCTAGTCATTGTTATGGAATCAAGGCTAGAGGAGATATATGGCCATTAGATCTCATTTATCTGTTAAATAACAAACTATATATCTACACTTACATGTGACTGAAAAGCTTTCTAAAAGTTTTTTCCTCTCCTGTCACTGCTGGTATATCCATCAACATCTTCTGCCTACAAATAAAAAATATTTTAATATACATGATTTATTATTTTAAAACAAAAAATTACTGATTATCTTCAAGAGTTTGTTAATAAATTTTGCTTCTTCTTCAGTTAGTTTTGGAATACAAAAACATATTTTTGGAAGTGCACTTAACATTTGAGGAAAAACATCAGATAATAACTTTAATATTGGACTACAAAAGTCAGAGTGATTGATCAAATAGTAGTAAAGGGGACTGAAAAATAATATTAAATTTTGACAATGTTATAAATACAACCATATAAGAAGCAAAAATAAAAAAAAAATCATTTGAAAGCACAAATTTGTTTTGTTTAATTTTCATGGTATTCTTCTACCTTGTGCATTACTGTATCCCAGTCTAAACCTTCTGAGTTGTCCTTAATGATGCGAACAACAGATGGTTCTTGAAGATCTAATTCTATCTTGTTTTCTCCAACCTCATCACAAGTCTCGGGGAGATCAATTTCATCATTAGTGGTTACACCCCAGGGTCTATTTCGTGTTGTGAGCTTTGCTGTTGATCAATGTGATTATTGCTTCCGGTCTCATGAATCTGGATGGAGATTAAAAATTAGCGAGTATTCAATTGACATAATGTATTTCAAGAATAAAAATTGCACCTCTGTGTAGCTATCCTTCTTCATATCATTGTCAGTGGACTATCTTCAAGTTGAAATCAAAATGCACTAAAAAAAAGTATGACAAAAAAGATTAAACGAAAATGAGTTTATCAAAAATAACGAAAATACAGTTGATGATGATCTGGGTAATCGTATATCTTAATTTGTTGTGTTTACAATCATTTCATTGACATTCATTATATTAAAGTTATTTTGATTATATCGAGAGATATGGTCAAGAGAAGAGTTAGGAAGAGAGTTATTCTTCAACCAAGTCAAAAACCAACCCTTTAAATACATTTAATTTATTAGACTATTTCAAAGGTTTGTCAGGTGGCTGCTTCCAGCTTTTTAAATTCGAACCATTTGTTAACAAAACAACTGTTAGTGAAGTGATTGTTGACAACATGAATCAAACCAACATTTATTTTTATGTTATCAAATTCGTGCCTGTCCTTATTCCTCCACTCAAACAAATAATTGTTCACAACACAACAAACGCTATATGTGTCAATTCTTAGTAAACATTCTGGTCTTGGGGCAGTTCTTGTTTAGTTAAATTAATTGATTGGTTGTTGAAAATTAAGTTGAAATACTGACAAGTTCTAATTTATTCAAAATGCTAAAATTACAAAATCATTAGACATGTTATCACGAAATATATATTAATATTATCACATTTTTTAACTTTCAAAATTTTAAAAATAACAATACAATGGTTTTTCCAAAAATCATAAACATAATCTTGTAAAAAGTAATTATAATATATAATAATATAAAAAAAAATAAAATAATAAATCTAATAATTATTTTTTGGAATTCTTAATTTCATTCAACAAAATTTGCATTTGAATCAACAATTGATCATTATTATTATTTAATTTATTTTCCATTTCCTTGAGGTCATCTTGAAGATTTTTTTTTATTTCCTTCATATTATTTTCAAGTTTGTCTTCAATTTGTTGAAATCTTGAATCAAAATTATTTTCTGTTTTTTTAGTCACTTCAGCAAGTTCTCTAAGCCTATCAGAAATATATGGGAGATCTTTTTCATCCTCATTGCTATCATCTATTTCTTTAATTTTTTTACAAATATCATCAATTGGTGCATGATAGTATCTAACAAAAAAAATTTTTTAAAAGGAATTTATCAAAATGATTTTAATTGATTAAATGATTATTATTAGTGATCACAATCATCATATTCATGAATATTCATTAAGGGGGTTACACTTATCAAAATTCCAAAAATCCCTTAAAATTATGTGTCAATCACTTGATTTTGATAAGTGTAACCCCCTTAATGAATATTCAAGAATATGATGATTGTGATCACTAATTATTATTATATTTACAATATATCTGGAAACCAATTTCTCCAACGACGTTGATTAGGAAATAAATAAAATAATTCAATCTCTGTGATAATTTTTGCTTTTTGAGCCAAGAATGCTTCTTTTGTATTATAATGTTCAATTTCATTGCTAAGTAAACCAATGAATAAGTTCATTAGGTATACCACAACTATGAATGAAAATGCAACAACTAATACTGTAAGATACAAATCATCTTGCAGCACCCATGCTCCAAATGCTCCATTATCTCCTAATAAAAAAATCAATCAAATTATATTATTTAACCTAATTATTATTTTAATGAAATATATATATAATTACTACCTGCAAGAAAATTATACATTGCCAGAATTGAAGAAAAAGGTTGTGCAAACATGTTTGTGTTGGAATCAGGTTGTTGTACAAGAAATGAATCTTGATTATATGAATTGTTGTTTGCAAAATATGTATAATATGCATTAACAAGGTTCCAAGGATTGTTGGTATCATCATTGAAATCAGGGTAGTCTAATGCAACACCTTGGCTTGGTCTCAATAATAAAAAAAATGCATGTGAAAAGCTTAAAATGATGATTATTATTATAATTAAGAACCAAAAGACTTTTTTAGCAACTCCTATAATAATGGCAAAATATGCTCCAAAATTTTTAAAAACTCTTAGAAATAACATTAATCTTAAATCTAATAATAAATTTGATGCAGAAATCAATTGAACAGGTGGTGTATTACTATAATGCAACCATAAAATTGAAGTAACAAATGCTAAGGAGTAGGCACCTAGATCTATTAATAATTAATATAATATTATTATTAAAAATTAATTAATTATTAACAATTAATAAAAATGATAATAATAAAATAACATCACACCAAAGTAATTCCAGAAATCTGTGATATATCTCAATGGTTTCCAGATAAATTGTCTAACTTCTACTGTGAGATGAATTGCTCCAAGGACAATTGTTGTTGTTAATAATGAATTTCTATAATTATCAGATAACTGATCTGGTGAAGTGGAAGTTGCAATAGCAAAGCTTAATAAAAATACTATATAAAAAATCAATATTCCAATATAATATCTAAATCCAAAAGTGTTCCATTTATAATCCAAAATTAGTTCAATATTCAAATGCTTGTATAATTCTAAAGTATCTAATTCAACTAATTCAACAAATATGCTAATCTGGCTTATATAATAATTCTTTCAATAATGAGTATTTGGGTTTGTATCTAAGTAATCCAGGATATGGAATTATCAATCTTACACAAGGTTTAGAATCATATCTATTGTAACTATTGTATAACATCATTATAAATATTCCAAAAATTATAAATATTCCAAGTGTTATAAATATTATAGTTATAATAAAAAATTCAGATATTCTAAATATTCTGGACCTTCTAAACTTAAACCATTTATCTTTAGAAATAAAATTTTCATTAACCATTGCATTATAAGTTATTTCTTCATTAGAAATGTTATCATTAAATGGAAATAATATCATTGAAGTTTGATTAAAGAATTTTGATAATTTTTGATGATTTTTTTGCAATCTTGGTAATTCTGATATAATTATTTTTAATAAACTAATATTTGTAGCTGTATCCTTTTTAAAATATTTAAGACAGGAGTCAAATAATACTTCTACAAGCATGCTATCATTTACTTTTAATGCTAATCCTAATAATTTCTCTCCATGTTTGAAATTATATAAATCATCCAACATATATAAAATCATTTCTTTATAAGGTTGTCTGGAAATTTGATGTCTATCAATATATGAATAACCATATTCAGTAACATTATTAAAATTAAATAAATAGTCTTCAATGTTATTCTTTTCTATAGCAGTTTTAATTTGTTTTGTTGCTTTTAATGAACAATAGTAATTTTTTTTAATATACTTTGTAACTGTTTTAGAACTTTGATTATTAAATGACAAAATGTGTATATATACATTTGTTATTAACATTAAATCATCATTATTTAGTAATTGACAATATTTAAAATTTTCATAATTCCTAAGACAATACTCATCAATTGTTGTAAATCCTTCTTTTATTTCATTATCAACTTTTTGAGCTTTTATATTGCTATTATACTTTACTGACCATTTAATGGTTTTTCCTGTTTCTATAACAAATTTGCTTGGTATTTTATAATCCTTGTCATCAAGCTTTTCATATATTTCACTTAATGTTTGTACTATATATAAATATAAATAATAACTATTTTTTATATGTATTTGTTGAAAAGTGTCTAATTTTTCTTTGTTAATAATTTCTTTAATGTAGATTTGATTGTTAATAGTCATAACTATTTTATTATCTGGCATGGTTGGTCCAAATATGATATCATTTTTATCTTTGTATTCTTTATATGTAATTTCTATAGATTTATCTAAATTATAAGGATCTTTTAATTTATAAATGTAATTATTTATATTTTTATCATAAAATATTAATAATAAACATTCTAATTGACTTTTTTTTATATAAATAAAATCTAATTTCTTCATAGTGATATCTTTTTCCAACTCAACTGTAAGATAAAAAATAAATAAATAAACAAATAAAGAAAATAAGAAAGAAAAAAAGCCAAATAATACTTACATGAAGAGATAATAATATTATGTTTTATTGAGTAAACTATTATTTTTGAATTATCTTTATAATATAATGCCATTATTGTTTTGTCTTGATTAAATATTATATCAGTATGATCTTTTCTACATATTAAATAACAACTATCTTGATATGATATAGTTGTTGGCTTCAATTTCCATTGTGATAATAATGAAAGCCCATCACTTAATAGAATTTACAAAATAATTCGTGTAACCATAATAATAATTATGAATTTTATATCTTGATTTATGAACCAATTTATCATTTCCATTATCACTTATATATGAAAATTGTATAATAAACCCCATGTTATTATTATAAAATCATTATTTGTAATGAAATTACCATAATCATCACTATTACTAATAATTTGATAATCATATGTTTTTTTTTTGAAAAGTCAAGTAAGCCTATAAAATTGGTTTAAATGATGCAAATTTTTATTACTATTTATTGTTTATAAATAATATAATATGCATAATAAATAATCATACTTACTATCACAACCAAGTATATATTTACTATCTGAAACATCCATTATATGTTTTTGAGAAAATTTAAAATAATTATCCTGGCTATCTTGTTGAATTGTTCCTTCATCAGGATTAACTGTCCATCCAGCAATAGATTCATCTTGGTAACTAAGAGTTATTAAAAACTTACAATTAGGACTGTATTTTATTTCATTAATGGGACATCCATTATGTGTATTGATTATAGTTTGTTGTCCAATAGCATCAACATTGATATAATTTCCAGCCAGATTTTTAGTATTATTTTCTGATATTTCATCTTTATCTACTTCCTTGACTGTCACTACTTCTATACAGTCATCACTCATTTTTTTATAAAAGAATTAATTGAACAAAATATATTAGAATTTTTTAAGAAATGTAAGGAAGGGTAAAAATATATATTCTACTTTTATAAATAAAATAAAATAAAAATCTAATTAGATACTTATTCACTATTATTATTATAAAAAATTTTTTTTGGTAATAATCAATAATAATAGCTTACTATTGTTACCGGAATTAGAATTTGACGCCGATTTGTTGGTCAAAATCTTTTTTAAAGTGGGAAATTGCATGAATTTCAAAATTTCATGCGCATCATGCATATTTTATGCAGTGCATTTAGAATATAATACAAAAATAGTTATATTGCCTTCTTCTTCACCACCTTCTATTCTAATTGTTCCATCATCATCATTTTTATCATTTTCATCTCCCACATTTTCATCACAATCAATTGTAATATCCATCCATGTTATCATTGTTGGTATTTTTAATTAAAATAAATATACACGATTTAAATCACATTTAGGTGTCAATCTGATTATCATGTATAAAAGAAAAACTGGACTAATTCCTTTTAGATGAAATAGGATCTGAAATTATCAATTCTATCTCATTTAACAAATGAGACAAAAATTTTGATTTAGTCATTTCTTAAAAAATACTATTAATAATATATCAATAATAACTTTGATATGGGACATTGCATTTTTTTTTTTCATGCATCTCTCATTTTATTATTTCGTAACACGTTATTATTTATTTGTTATATAGAAATTAATTTTGTCAGGCAATGGTTAAATCGCCCTCACACAAAGAGGGCAGAATAGTCAGTTATGGACATTATAACCATTGGTAGGTTAGATTACAACGGGTTACTAATTAATTAATTAACATGTATATAAAAAGCATAAAACTAACTTTGTATAAGTTAGAAGTAACTTAATTAGTTTTGTCTAAATAAAATAAATAAAATTCTTGTCATCTTAACACAAAATTATCCATTAATAAAACTAATTAAGGATAGAAATTATCTGTTTTATAATCAATTGATTGATAATAACAAAAATAAATAAATGAATACGAAATTCTTTATGATGATAAATACTTCAATACAAATTTGTCTGTTTACATGAACTAAATTCAATTAATTTGATTCCTTCTAATAATTCCAATTTATTATTATTTAGTTGTATATTATCAATTTGTTTGATACAAATTTAGTTACTCTATTGCCAATAAAGCTTCTATATTTAGAGCTAAAGCTCCGAACGGTTCAGTTCGGTTTCAGTTTAACTCTTTGTTCGGAGCTTTAGGTTAGAAACTATTTGGTAGCCTCTGGTATTCTAGTTTTTATATCCTGCTTATTGTACCCTGCTTATTTAGAATTAATTTATTGACTTCTAATCTAATAAACTTATTATAACAACCAGTATCCCGGTTGGATGAGTTTTTCTGGAGGCACAGACTTAATTACTCGAAGGCGTTGTAGTTTAGAACCTGAAACAATAAGTGTCTGCATGTGTTTAAAGAGTTAGCGGAGACAATGCATTTTTTATATGTGAATTGAAAAGAAATAGAATGTCGCTAGGGTTTCTATTTGAATTATTTGTTTATTCGTTATCGAATTACATTGAAAGTTTAGTCAAATAAGACAAATAAAACAAAATGAATAAAATGAAACGTATAATTCAAATAACGAGTAATTCAAACAAAGCGAGTAAAGCGAATAAGACAAATAAAATGAATAAAACAAATAAAATGAATAATTCGAATTAATATTAAAATTAAGATAGAGTTGTATTACGAATAGAAACTCTTGTCACCGATTAAATTTGGGAGAGCGTATTTTAATTGGTGATAACTAGAGATGTTTCATGCGCATGATTTTTTTTCAAATCATGCAATGTCACATACAGAAAATGCGGAAATTAAATTAAAATTAAACACGCATTTTTACATTTTAATTAATTTTTTTATCATTAAAATTACCCGTAAAACACTTTAAAAATGACAAATTCAGACATTTGGTCTCATTTTACCAGATTGGGTAAAGTTAATGGTTATAAGCAAAATAGAGCAAGTTGCAAATATTGTAACTGTGAGTTAAATGAAGCTCTTGGAAGGTGTAAACAACATTTGAAGAAATGTAATTCCGTATCTGTTTCTATCATGCAATCTATATTTGGACAAACCCATCCAATAACATCATCATCATCACCGTCATTATCATCATTATTATTATCAGCATCATCATCATCATCAACGACTATAACTACAATTTCAACTAATTTGCAAAATCATTCAATAAGTAATTTCGTTGATAGAATTTCTAGAACTGAAGTGATTTTTCTTAAAAAAAAAAATTAAAAAAAAAATTAAAAAAATTAAAATTTTTTTAAAAAAAAAAAAATGCACTGCATAAAATGTGCACGATGCGCATGAAATTTTGAAATTTCATGCAATTTCCCATCCCTAGTGATAACAATTATTTTTATTTTGTGTGGATCAGAATGAATAGGTTATCAACGAATTGATTTTGGATTAGCGAATAATTTTGGGTAAAGAAGATAA
>CAUDNR010000080.1:126260-139562 GCA_958430865.1 Entrophospora sp. SA101 | reverse complement strand
CGGTTGATCTTTTGAACGAAGGTGATGGTGATGACCAAGTACAACAAACAAGTTGGTTGGCATCAATTTTTAGGTTGTACGGGTAGATAATTGACGTGAATCGGGAGAAATCTTTTGTGAAACAAAAAATACACTATTATTAAGACTGTCAATAACTCGGATTTTTTTGGGAAAACAATTATGCTTAGCCATTCTCCTCCAGGACATGGCATCACTTTTTTTAGTAAATTTGGCTTTTTTTTTGTGCCGTCTACGAGCCTTATTTCAAAAAGTTGAATGCTTGCAAACATTGTACAATCCCATTTGTCATTCGTAGGCTGTATTTTTCATGTGTTGTCGTTAAACAGCTTGATGCGGTTTTTACCAGTTTCGGTTATGTTTCGGTTTTGGTCTTAAACCGACCAGTTAACCGTCGGTTTTATATGATAAAAAACCGATAGAAAACCGATCAACTAATCGTTCTGCTTGATATAAGTTTACTTTCACCCCTATTTTTTTGCCGAATTTCTTGGTATAATTTCAAACCTGTTGAGTTTAGGTTTTTTCCTACTAGTATTTAAAGTGATGTACTCTAACGTTACATGAATTATTCTGTCAATTAATTACTTTTTGACAGGATAATTTTTATTAATTAGTTAGAAATTAGTTGGAATCAGTATTGCATTTCATTATTCTTTTTGTTTAGAGTGTTTTAGAAGCGATAATCATTTGCTAAACAATCACTTTTTGGAAAATCTAAGGCTCTACAATTCCAAACCGATTATAAACAATAATATCTTTCTCTTTTCTGCAGAGCTCAAGAATTGCAAAGTACAGATAAGAGGAATGGATATGAACAGCTCACAAATAATCATTGTTTTTTAAATTTGATTTTTAGGAAGGAATTTTCTGTTTTTGTTGGGTAACAAATTTAAAAAAGAATTATTATTTTTTCTGAATCGATCCACTAAATTTCTCCGTGTGATAATAATAATTAATAAAAAAATAAAATGAACTAATTGTTCGGTTTTAGTATTTTGTGTGATAAAGATCACTATCTTTAATGCGTTTAAATTATTAAAGTGAATGGTATGGAGAAAAATTGGTAAAAATTTTTTATTTATTCCATATTTTTAAATTGAGTTTAATATTTGGCTAGTGCGAGAAGATCATATAAAAAGAATAAAAAGAAAAGAATCGTAAATTAAAATTTTTCATATAGCATCGGTCGGTTTTGCTGTTCGGTTCGATTTTGGTTGAAAACCGCGACTTTAAAACTGAAACCGAATCGAACCGACCGTTGGCATCCCTAGTTTTGTTGCAGCGTGCTCCATATAACCCTTGTATTTCCCTTTTTTGGAAATAGATTTTAGTGAGATGCTGATTATAAATAAGATGTAGTAAACGATTGATTATAGCAAAAAATCATGATGCTTTTAAAGATTGATTCAGCTATGATAGGAATCTATCTATATAGTTTTCGGGGGTCATGTTCAAAATTCTAAGCCAAAATATTATACCCACCTGAAAGAGTTACATATAAATAAGGTATTAACTCGATGTTGTCCTCGTTTCTATTGAAAAAGATCCCCATATTCGAATCTAATACGTTGTTGTTTTATAAACAAATCCGCAAACAAAAATTTTTTTTCTACAAAAATAATAATAATAATAAAATGTCTAATCCAGGTGTTTTAGTACTTGCACCAGTTACTAGTCAACAATATAATGAAATATTATCACCAGAGGCTTTAGAGTTTGTAGCAAAACTTCATAGAGCTTTTAACCCTACAAGAAAAACTTTACTTCAACGACGTATTCTTAAACAACAAGAATTGGATCGTGGTATACTTCCAGATTTTTTACCTGGAACTGCTTACATCAGAGAAAATGATAGTTGGCGTGGTGCTTATCCTGCACCTGGTTTGGTTGATAGGCGTGTTGAGATAACTGGCCCTGTTGATAGGAAAATGGTTATCAATGCTTTGAATAGTAATGCTTATACTTATATGGCAGATTTTGAAGGTAATTTTTCTTTTAATTTGTATCGACAATCAATTTAATAAAAAAATTTTGTTATTATAAATTTTTATCATTATATTAAGATTCCAATGCTCCAACTTGGACCAATAATATTGATGGTCAAGTAAATTTACGTGATGCAATTCGAAAAACAATCACATATGTTAATCCTGGTAATAATAAGAAATACGAATTAAGAAAAGATGGAAATATTGCAACATTAATTGTTCGGTAATTTACATTCAACCCCACCCAATTCAATTTAATGTGTTAAAAGAAATTAATTATATTTCTAATGTTTTATTTTAATATTGATTTCATATATGCATATTACATATTGAATAGTCCTCGTGGTTGGCATTTAGATGAAAAACATGTCTTGATTGACAATGAACCACTATCGGCATCAATCTTTGATTTTGGTTTATATTTTTTCCATAATGCTAAAAAATCTATTGAAGCAGGTATTGGACCCTATTTCTATTTGCCTAAAATGGAATCACACTTGGAAGCAAGGTTTCTATTTTTTACTTAATTTCCGTTTGATCAATTTTTTTAAATAAAAAACCTTATTTATTTAAAAATTTTTTTATATTTTCTCAAAATAACAAAAGACTTTGGAATGATATATTTAATGTTGCACAAGATCTTCTTGGTATTCCTCGAGGAACAATTCGTGCCACTGTATTGATTGAAACAATTCTTGCAGCCTTTGAAATGGATGAAATAATTTATGAATTAAAAGAACATTCTGCCGGACTTAATTGTGGTCGATGGGATTACATTTTCTCTATGATCAAAAAATTCAGAAACAATCCCAACTTTGTTTTACCAAGTCGCTCAGATGTCACAATGACAGTTCCATTCATGGATTCATATGTACGTCTATTGATCAAGACATGTCACCGTAGAGGTGTACATGCAATGGGTGGTATGGCAGCACAAATCCCCATCAAAAATGACCCAGCAGCCAATCAGATTGCCATGAACAAAGTCAGAGCTGATAAACTTCGTGAAGTAAAGGCAGGACATGATGGGACTTGGGTTGCACATCCTGACCTTGTTAAACTTGCATTAGATGTGTTTAATGAACATTTGAAAACACCAAATCAAATTTTTATTAGGCGTGAAGATGTCAATGTTAATGCATTGAATTTACTTAACACAAATTTCCCTGGTTCAATCACTGAAGCAAGTATTCGCAACAACATCTCAGTTGGTCTTATCTATATTGAATCATGGCTTCGTGGCTTGGGTTGTGTACCTATTCATAATCTTATGGAGGATGCTGCAACTGCTGAAATTTCAAGATCTCAGTTATGGCAATGGGCTAAACATCGTGCTAGAACTATTGAGGGTAAAGTTATCACAGGTGAATATTTACTTAAATTGCTTGATGAAGAAGTTACAAATTTGGAAAGACAGATTGGTCCTCAGAAATTTGGTAGTACAAAATATATTTTGGCAAAACGATATTTGGCAAGTCAGATCGCTGGTAAAGATTATTCAGATTTTATCACTACTTTGTTATATGATGAAATCACAACTGTAAATAATAATATTAAAGCTAAACTTTAATGAAGAAAAGAAAATTTTATATTATTATATTGCAATCTCACATCTAATAAGTAGTCAGTCATTGTTATACTATTTGTATTTTATATCGCACATATATAAAAAAAAATAAAAAAATAAATTTAGCAAAAGATGAAATAATATTTGTTATGATAATGTTTATTATATGCTATAATTATATGAAAGAAATATACTAATACGTATTGAATAATTTAATATATACAAAAATGGAAAGTTTTTGATTAAAAAATTTAACTACCAAAACATCAAAACAAGACTTAGTTTTATCTTTTAACCAAATCGATGTAATTGCAAAAGAATACGTTCTGCTCGTCAGTTGCATAACATTACATAAAGGGGTAACAGTAGAAAAAAGAAAATTACTGCGGAAGCATCGGGAAATATATTCGTAGAGATTCTCCTATTTCTTTGAGGTCTTTGGCTAATAAAATATTAAATAAAGGAATAGAGATTTCATATGTAACAGTTTTAGGGCATTTGGAAGGATCGGATATAGGAAAATTTTGCCAAGAGCCATCTCAACGCTAACAACAAGACATAAAGAACGTCGTGAGAGTGGACACGAAATCATCTTAATGATGGTTGGAGAAAACCCTATTTTCCAGACGATACAGCTTCCCAACTTTACCGAAACACGATTGAAAGATGGTATAAGAATGTAAGACCTGTTCACCCAATGCCAAAAGATCATACAAAAATTATTGCTTGGGGTAACTTTGCATCCATGAAAAGACCGATCTTTTTTGCTTCCGAGAATCATGGATGCAGAATTTATGTTTAAATGCCAGAATGCTAGGGTTTCAACAGGATAATGATCCCAAACATTTCTTCAAGAAAACTTCCCGAAGTTATGGATTGGCCATCCAACAGTCCTGATTTAAACCCAATAGAAAGTTCGCGGGCCATTGTTAAGAGGAATGTGGAGAAGAGAATTCCAAAAATCTGATGGGATTGGTGCAGTTTATGGTTGAGAGGAGTGAGATGCAATTCCTAACTCGTTTCTAATTAGTTTAATTCGTTCTATGAGATCGAGATGTGAACTAGTCATTGAAAATAATGGCGAAGGGATTTCTTATTAAAATATTATCAATAAAAATATTATTTTAAGCCATCAAATGAGCCATTTTTCACATGAACTAATACAGTAGTTGTTCATTTAAAAATTTCCATTTTTATTTTTGTAACACTGTAAATGATAAAAAAAAAATGCTAGGTAGGTTAAATGTAAAATTCCAAATTAACATATGGAAAAAACATACCAATTATTTTATTAAATCTCCCTGACCTGTTGGATCTTTTCAATATTGAGAGTGTTCTTGTGGATTTTGCCATCTTCTATATAGAATAAATGAAAATGCAACTATGAAAGAATCAAACTCACTTTCTCATTCTTCTTGATTATCCTCAGTAATACTATTATGTTTATATTTTTTTAAAAAATAATTAAAATGTAAATTCACTTTTGGAAATCAGATGATTTTCAATTGTAATTATATGTGGGCAGCTTTAATTTGCTAACTTTTTCTATATTCTGTCTGTATTTATAATATTGATTGGCCAGAAAAAGATTTTTATTTTCTAAATATCATATTAATGTTACAACAGTTATTTTGTTTTTATTTTATTTGGTTGCTGTAGTTTTTGGTTTTTTGGTCCCATACTTTGATCTGGAACTGATTCTGTTAGGGACTCCACTAAAATCATAAGCTCCCCTGACCAAATGATATTTAACTCCTGGCAAATCTTTGACACGCCCACCACGAACCAAAACTACACTGTGTTCACTCTACGCCAATTTAAATAAATTATTATTAATAATTAATTAATTAATTACTTAATTACGTACATATAAACTCACCAAATTATGTCCTTCACCTGGTATATAAGCAGTAATGATTTTACCAGTTGAAAGTTTGACACGAGCAACTTTACGTACAGCAGAATTAGGCTTTTTAGGTTTTGTGGTGTAAACTTTATTACATACGGCTTTTTTTTGTGGACAGGCTTCTAAATCTTTTGATTTTGATTTTTTAATTTTACTTTTTCTTACTCCTCGCATAACTTGGTTCAGTGTGGCATATGTCATTCTACCGCCATTAGCAATTAGTTGATCAAAGATGAGTATGGTTGGTTGTGGTGGTGGTAGTGATGGCAGTGATGATAATTTACATAATGATGTTGTTGTGAACAATAATTTTGAAAATAATGAATTCATCTTTTTTTTTCAATTATAGATTGGCCAATTAAAATTAAATGATTGGTTCAATAATTATCAAATATTTTTGATTAAAAAGGATAGGGCGCAACTGAGCATAGTGGAAATTTGAAATGTTACACTAATTTTTTATATTGTGCAACGTAGCTTTAAAATACATGGCAAACATTCTGGCAATAAAAAGTAAGTGATAAACTGGATTTGAATTTGATCCGAACTTGATCTCCAATTTAGAGAGGTAACAACTATACACTGGCGAAGTTTCAGAAGCAATGAGTTCTGTACAACATTTAGTGTAACAACAAACTTCCACTATGCTCTACAGGACAGGGAACCGGTTGGGCAAACCCCAATCCAGTCCCCTATTCAAAATCATAAATTGGTTAGTATCAGAGAAACAGAGAATTTATGAAAATGATTATTATACAAAACAAACACTATTTTACAACTTTCCTCTTAACATCAAAGTCCAAATACAATTTCAGGACCATCAACCCTACTCTGAATTGTGACCTCCTGTGCTTGAAACAAGTTGCAGATTCTCTTTGCTTTGATGGATCTGGATATTTACATGGCACTACAATTCATCAGCAGAGTTGCAACAGCTTTGCCACAGAGCCACCCTTGCCCTAGAGGTGGGATCATTGCAGGTGACTTTTTGTCTAACATGGCAGCCTTCTCTGGTCTTGGAAGATTAGTGAAAGCATCATTGACAATTGGTGCAGTCTTGGTTAAACTCCAGAGCTTTGCGTCCCTCCCCTGGAATTCAGTTGCATCATTGTATCATCAAGGGGTCACAAGTCAGATTAGCCTTGTGTACACGAGGAACGAGTGTATGAATGTAAGTGTTCAAGGTAGCATGCATGCTTCAATGCCTGCCAATTTCCGATAATTGAACATCACATACTCAAAATGTTTCTTTTTAAATGGTGGTGTATTGCCTTGACATCTTGTAATTATATATTTAATATTAACGTTATTATTACAATTATGCAAAGCAAAATATTATCAATGAAAATCTTATAATTACCCAGCAATTATCTGCTCTGTGTTTTGATTCCAATTAAGTACCTCTGGTTAGTTATTAACACGTATTCTTTAGGAGATCCTACAACAACACTCATGTTTTGTCACCTTGGACTCTGTCAAAAAATAAATTGTATTTTGTTTTTCCAAAAAAAAAAAAAAAAAAATCAATTCACGTCTGTCCTACCAAAAAAAACCAAGACTCCTTTTAGATTTTGAAGATTTCAGATTAAAAGTTGAACCATTTGATGATGAAACCTATAATCAATTTAACAATGATGTATTTAAATTTTGGAGATACATTGAAGAAGATTACAGAGAATTAGCTAGTGTAGCTTTAAAACTTTTCAGCATTTGTGTTAACGCAGCCTCAGTTGAGAGAATGTGGTCTTCAATGGGTTCCTGTATACAATAAGACTAGATCAATTGACTGTAAGTATAATTTGGAATTTATATTCTAAGCTTTATATTTATAAAATTTTATTTTTTATTTCATAATTATTCTAATTTTTTTTTTATAATGACAAAATTTTGGCTGGAGTCAATTACAAGCTTCCATTAATTTTTTGTCAAGGAAAAAGGATTTGTTACAATATGAGAATCAATTTATTAATTCAAGTAAACCAATTGAGTCAAGGTCTTCTGCATTTCAAAATGTTGATTGTGAGTCTGATGATATTACAATTATTGAGGAATTAAATGTACAGGATTCTGCAATTTCATCAGATATAGATGAAGAAAGTAATAATATTATAATATTTTAACTCCTGAACATTGGGAGAGAGAACTTTGTGAATGGAAACAAATGCTAATTGAGGAGGAGATATCACACCTTGAAGAAGAAGCATTAAGAGATAATCTAGGCAGTTTGGAAAGTGATCTTTTAAGTGATTATAAACATCCAGCAGTGGATCCAAGGGCAAAATGGGAGCTCAAAAATTTGTTTAATTCTTTGCTTGATGTTCCTGATTATTTAATAAATATATAAAAAATTTGACTTGGTAATTTTATTAGTAGAGATATATTTTTCTAATTAATTAATATATACATGAATCACTTATCTTGATTCAATGGTAATTATTTTTTAATTTTTAAAATAAAAAAATTGATTTAAAATATTTCTTTGTATTGTATTGCAAATGTTGAGATGGAACTCAATTAACCAATTAATAAAAAATTACATTAATTAAATTAAAACAATATATATCATTTAATTTTATATACTACACAAATATAAAAACTCTAATTGCTAATTTTAAAATGTAGGAGTGTTAAGTGTAGTGAATACACTATTATTTGATGGTGGCGATGGTAAATCTGTGGTGAATGCTATACTCTGTATATTTTGATCAACAAACTCATTTATCAGTCTAATTTTATCACATATTATTGTTTTAATAATATTTTTTATAAAATATAGCAATTCTATCAAATTTATTAAATTTTTTGTTGAAGCTTTTGATTTAGCTAATTCACTTAATTCGCTCAAATGAATATCAAATTTTGAAACGTTTCTCATTGTTAGGAAAGGTTTGTTCTTATGATCCAATATTTGAATCTCCATTATGGAAGTATTTTATGATGTTTACTTTTATCACTTATTATAGAGTAAAAGTGTCTTTTATGTATTTCTTTATCAATATCAGAAATTACTCTAGCAGAATCATCAACAGCTTTCTATATGTTAAATAGCTTAGTAATTAAATTTAATGTGCAGGTAAGAAAAAAACAACAATGTATATATACATACCCTAAATATTAGTAAGGTTATAATAAAATCATCTACACTTTTATCATTTTTTGGTGAATATGGTATCAACACTCAAGCAAATTTACATAGCCGATAAAATATCCCTTGTACCATATTAAAGACTGGTGCTGTAAATTATGATTATGGTAGTAATTGTATTTATGGCATATAAAAAGTGGTTGCAATTACCTTTGTGACCACTTTTGCAACCATACTTTTTCCTTCTTTGGATTATGGCACTAGTCTTTATACCATATCAAATCAAACAAGTTCAATTTTGAGTAACCTAATTTATTTTTTTTAATCCATTAATTAATGTTAAACATTCTTTTGTGTAATAATAATAACATATGCATAAAGTATAAAAAATGAATTTGGGTTAACTTACCAATTAGTTGAATTACAAATAAGTTTATGTTGGTGAACTTTTCTTTTGTTTTGGGACTAATTTCTGAAGAGTTAGCTATTTCCCGTTCAAGTCTCTTGTTAGCATCCTTTAACATCCTGATCATCTTTTCATGATCACTAGTTATTTTTTCAAGGTTTGCCATTTCTCAACAATTTTCACCTACTAGTACTTCTAGATTTTTCCCTTTTTGAAGATTGAATATTCTTAATCAATAATCTGGAATACATACATTACTGCTAGTATTGTTATTTCTGACATGGTTGGTATTTGATTCTGATGTTTCATCTCCCTAAAATTAAAAAATTATACCATAGATTTTTATCAATCAATACTGTAAAGAAATATACCATATATAGCTGAAATTCATTTTGTTATATTTTGTTATAGACATCGACCCTGCCATGAGATCTTGATATGCATATTTATGCGAAACCTGAGACTCAGAATCTCAACTAATATATGCAATAATCTAACCTACCAAGTTGCTATATATGGAAAAACTCCTTTTGTCATGCAACCCTAAGTCTGGAGAAAAGATCCCTAGATCAAAGGTTTCCCACTGTCAGTTTATTAATTACCAAAGGATTAATTGTTAATTTACAGGTTGGGTTATTTAGAGTAAATATTATGTATTTTGTTAGCAAGAATATGATTATTACAATATTATTGGGGTATAAGAAGGTATCAATTATTAGATTAATAATTAGAAGATTATTATGAACATGATGATTCCAACTTGGTCTAAAACCAAGTTCTTTTATACCTCTTAGGGTATTACAAATAACATGACTTTTACTCTATTTTGTCCAATAAAATATGCTTATTGATATTAAACTTCTGTATTGCTTGCTTACTAATTAATAATTACTAATGCTAAGTAAATATTTAGGTCAACTGAGCATAGGGATGGGGGAGTTTTATTTGGTTTCATGGAACCAGTTTAAATGGTTTTTTGAACAACATTACACAACCCCTTATTAAAACACCAAGAAAGGCAATGATTTTCAAACGATAGAATTCCTTTTTATTAAATAATTATTTGTGTCACATTTTGAACATGTGTAACTGGTTTGAATGGTTCCAAAAACCAAACCAAAAAAACCAGGGGTAACTGAATTCAAACCATTTGTCAGTGAAACCGCCCCATCCCTAACTGAGCAAATACAAAATTATGATTAATAATTCGAAATAAATATTTGTATCAGAACTTTTGATTTTGATCAACATTTGAAATCATCACATTACACAATTGGCATTGTCAATAAAAAATTCACGAAATTTATTTTTTAATTAAAATGACTCAATCTAATAAAGATCCTTGTTCCATTCTTAATTGTAAAAATTCAAACCCCTTATAGAAAATTTACTATAGTTTAATATATTAATCAAATTATAAAATAATTGGTCTTTCATTTATGTTTTTAGATAGATTGTGTTCATGTTGTTAATATTGATGATTTTCATGATATACATGAAAAAAGAAGACCTGATACTACATCATTATCAACAGTAAAACATTTTGCTAGTTGTGTATCTAAAAAAGTTGAATATCCTCCAGTATTAGCAATAAATAATGGAATCCATGTACATAATG
This sequence comes from Entrophospora sp. SA101, assembly GCA_958430865.1. Lineage (NCBI taxonomy): Eukaryota > Fungi > Glomeromycota > Glomeromycetes > Entrophosporales > Entrophosporaceae > Entrophospora > Entrophospora sp. SA101. The sequence continues at coordinate 128,971 of CAUDNR010000080.1, read as the reverse complement.
CTAACAATATTGAAGGAAATAAAATTAAAGGTTATCTTAATACTAAATATAAAGGAATTTTTGATATTAGCTACAGTGTTAGAAAAAGGGAATGGATTTCTAATGATTTAATTCTTTTAACAATAAGGAGCTTCTTACTGTACATGTGTATTGTGATCTTATTAGAGGGAAACATGAAGAAAGATCAATGAATGATGTTTGTATTGTAGGATTGCAGGAGGGAAATTTACATTCTTTAAAGGATTATATTTGATGATCACAAATCTTTCTAAATTATCAGTATATCTTAATAAAATGTCATACCTATTTTTGCTGACTTCCCTGGACAATTATTTTTTTGAAAATTGATCAGTAAATTATTAAAAAATGAAAATCAAAATTTAAATAATTTAAATGTGAAAAATTTTGTCCCGCCTCTGGGTCCCTTTCATGTTTACTTGAATTCATGTGAGCAAACAGTTCTTGTTCATAATAAATTTTTTGAAAAAATGGTTCATTATGTTTTTGGTGATAATAAAGTATTAGCAAAAAAACCTATACCTTGGAGGATAAATTTATTATCAGAGTTAGCTGCTAAAGGTATGCAAAAAATTTAAAATGTAAATTTGAGAATGTATGCAAAGATGTTGAATATATAATGGCACTTGACTTTCTGGAAAATATAATACCAGCCACTTTAGACATTTATGCAATTCTTTTTTGTTCTTGTAAATTTGAAGAATATCTAGAAACAATATTTAGAATTTGGACATTTGTGCTTAGAAAAAATTATAACAAAATGCCATTAGCATTTAATTTCAGGTTATATCTATTGGAAGGAAAATAATCATCCTGTAATTTTTTTTTATTAATATTTGATTAAAAAATTTAGATTCTCATAAATCAGTTTTCATTGATAAATTCAAAAAAACCTATCAGTATCCATATGAACCACATCAGATTGAATTTCTTGTACAAAAAACTAGTCCTTTATTTTAAGGATACCGGCTGCAACTTTTGATGATGGTTGCTACCATCTTTGCATCATATAAAAATGATTGCAACCACCTTTACAACCATTTCGTTTCCTTTTTTGGATTGCAACATGGAACACTACTTTATTTATTATCCTATTTTTAAAATAATATATAATAATAAAGAAAAAAATTATAAAATTCCAGAGCATCTAATTGAGAGATCTTTTAAGGAAAAATTCCTACAATATTATTTAGCATCACTTGAATGTATTGTTGATAGAAAATGTCTGCCAACTGGTTATCATACTACCTGTACACCATCATCTGGAATTTGTGATCATTGCAGGCAAGTTTTATCAAATAGTACTGTGAGATCAAAATTCGTGTCTCACACAAATCTCTTGATTTGGTTAGAATAGTATTTATTTCATTTTATGGCAGTATCCAATTATTTACTTCTTAATTACACTCTCTTTATTTTATGGCAGTAATAGTGCTCAAGCTATTAATCTGTTGTGGGGCAAGTTTTGTTACTTCCTGTCTGGTAATGTTTTCTCAGCAGTCCTTTGTTATCTGCCTGAGCCAGCATGTCTCAATTATTATTTATAATATCCTAAGTATCTGCCTTGATACTTTCTATTACGTAGTAATTATATTTATGGCTCAGTTCCTTAACTGACCTCACCTAGCTAGGGTTTCCACTTCTTAGGCATTGGCCTAATCTAAATAAAAATAAAGAAATAAAATTAAAAGAAAATACATACACAACTATACTTATCAAAGGCGTCCCCTTGGTAAGATAGTAATTAATCAGTTAGGTAAAGTCTTGGAGTGAAAGGTTTATTTGGTTTTGGAAGTGGGTGGATTATTCCACTGGCAAGAGTTTTAATTAAAAAATATTTATGTTCATATTTTATTATTAAGATATTGTTGTTATTACAAGATAAAATATAAGTTAAAACTAACTGAAGATTACATGAAAAGAGAAATTTACAATGTATTTATACATGTTAAAGGTTCCATCATCTAGTTCTCTGATTTCTTTGAAATCCTAATTATACTAATTAATATATTCCTTAAACATTATTTAAATCTTCCATGTAGAATTATTTTCAAGTAATTTCTAGTCAATGTGAGTTATGTAAAATTCTTTTATTTAAATATTATTCTGAGATTTGGTAATCCATTACACTTTGGAATGTTGGAATATTTATATCTCCAATATTTGGGATATTTTCCAAGAGCTATTTATTTTATTGGTGTGCCATTTTAATCAGTGTAACATTTAATAAATTAGACTGATTTATTTCTTGTTGAGTTACTCCGTGATAATCGCTTCCCAATTTCACTTTGTGATACATGTAAATCATTTCCGATTTATATGTTAGTTTCCCGTGATTTATAATTACTATTTTACAGTAGTAATTATCCTAATTTGTGGACATGGTTATCATAACAGATGTTATAATTTTTTAGAAAAGGCTTGTGAATGGTGTAAAGAATATTATGAAAAGGTGATTGATGAAAATGTTAAAAAGATTAAATAAAAATGATGAACTTACTAAAGAAGATGTAGATGAAAACTTCGAAGTAGATGATTATGATGAAGAAGATGATGTAATTATTGATCCCAATAACTTGAATGAAATTTCGTGTGAAATACAAGTAGCCATTGACAATTGGGGTGTGCGACATTCTAAGAAAATCAAAACTAATTAATGTCATATATTGATTGGTATATGTAAATTTTTTTTA
>CAUDNR010000080.1:76120-114501 GCA_958430865.1 Entrophospora sp. SA101 | reverse complement strand
AGTGGACGACAATAAATTTTTTCGTGTAACGTTTATATTGAATGACACTTGATCTGCAATGTCCCGCGACTAATAATCATTTCTGAAAAAACATAAGGAAATTAAAACTTACGCCGGTTGATCTTTTGAACGAAGGTGATGGTGATGACCAAGTACAACAAACAAGTTGGTTGGCATCAATTTTTAGGTTGTACGGGTAGATAATTGACGTGAATCGGGAGAAATCTTTTGTGAAACAAAAAATACACTATTATTAAGACTGTCAATAACTCGGATTTTTTTGGGAAAACAATTATGCTTAGCCATTCTCCTCCAGGACATGGCATCACTTTTTTTAGTAAATTTGGCTTTTTTTTTGTGCCGTCTACGAGCCTTATTTCAAAAAGTTGAATGCTTGCAAACATTGTACAATCCCATTTGTCATTCGTAGGCTGTATTTTTCATGTGTTGTCGTTAAACAGCTTGATGCGGTTTTTACCAGTTTCGGTTATGTTTCGGTTTTGGTCTTAAACCGACCAGTTAACCGTCGGTTTTATATGATAAAAAACCGATAGAAAACCGATCAACTAATCGTTCTGCTTGATATAAGTTTACTTTCACCCCTATTTTTTTGCCGAATTTCTTGGTATAATTTCAAACCTGTTGAGTTTAGGTTTTTTCCTACTAGTATTTAAAGTGATGTACTCTAACGTTACATGAATTATTCTGTCAATTAATTACTTTTTGACAGGATAATTTTTATTAATTAGTTAGAAATTAGTTGGAATCAGTATTGCATTTCATTATTCTTTTTGTTTAGAGTGTTTTAGAAGCGATAATCATTTGCTAAACAATCACTTTTTGGAAAATCTAAGGCTCTACAATTCCAAACCGATTATAAACAATAATATCTTTCTCTTTTCTGCAGAGCTCAAGAATTGCAAAGTACAGATAAGAGGAATGGATATGAACAGCTCACAAATAATCATTGTTTTTTAAATTTGATTTTTAGGAAGGAATTTTCTGTTTTTGTTGGGTAACAAATTTAAAAAAGAATTATTATTTTTTCTGAATCGATCCACTAAATTTCTCCGTGTGATAATAATAATTAATAAAAAAATAAAATGAACTAATTGTTCGGTTTTAGTATTTTGTGTGATAAAGATCACTATCTTTAATGCGTTTAAATTATTAAAGTGAATGGTATGGAGAAAAATTGGTAAAAATTTTTTATTTATTCCATATTTTTAAATTGAGTTTAATATTTGGCTAGTGCGAGAAGATCATATAAAAAGAATAAAAAGAAAAGAATCGTAAATTAAAATTTTTCATATAGCATCGGTCGGTTTTGCTGTTCGGTTCGATTTTGGTTGAAAACCGCGACTTTAAAACTGAAACCGAATCGAACCGACCGTTGGCATCCCTAGTTTTGTTGCAGCGTGCTCCATATAACCCTTGTATTTCCCTTTTTTGGAAATAGATTTTAGTGAGATGCTGATTATAAATAAGATGTAGTAAACGATTGATTATAGCAAAAAATCATGATGCTTTTAAAGATTGATTCAGCTATGATAGGAATCTATCTATATAGTTTTCGGGGGTCATGTTCAAAATTCTAAGCCAAAATATTATACCCACCTGAAAGAGTTACATATAAATAAGGTATTAACTCGATGTTGTCCTCGTTTCTATTGAAAAAGATCCCCATATTCGAATCTAATACGTTGTTGTTTTATAAACAAATCCGCAAACAAAAATTTTTTTTCTACAAAAATAATAATAATAATAAAATGTCTAATCCAGGTGTTTTAGTACTTGCACCAGTTACTAGTCAACAATATAATGAAATATTATCACCAGAGGCTTTAGAGTTTGTAGCAAAACTTCATAGAGCTTTTAACCCTACAAGAAAAACTTTACTTCAACGACGTATTCTTAAACAACAAGAATTGGATCGTGGTATACTTCCAGATTTTTTACCTGGAACTGCTTACATCAGAGAAAATGATAGTTGGCGTGGTGCTTATCCTGCACCTGGTTTGGTTGATAGGCGTGTTGAGATAACTGGCCCTGTTGATAGGAAAATGGTTATCAATGCTTTGAATAGTAATGCTTATACTTATATGGCAGATTTTGAAGGTAATTTTTCTTTTAATTTGTATCGACAATCAATTTAATAAAAAAATTTTGTTATTATAAATTTTTATCATTATATTAAGATTCCAATGCTCCAACTTGGACCAATAATATTGATGGTCAAGTAAATTTACGTGATGCAATTCGAAAAACAATCACATATGTTAATCCTGGTAATAATAAGAAATACGAATTAAGAAAAGATGGAAATATTGCAACATTAATTGTTCGGTAATTTACATTCAACCCCACCCAATTCAATTTAATGTGTTAAAAGAAATTAATTATATTTCTAATGTTTTATTTTAATATTGATTTCATATATGCATATTACATATTGAATAGTCCTCGTGGTTGGCATTTAGATGAAAAACATGTCTTGATTGACAATGAACCACTATCGGCATCAATCTTTGATTTTGGTTTATATTTTTTCCATAATGCTAAAAAATCTATTGAAGCAGGTATTGGACCCTATTTCTATTTGCCTAAAATGGAATCACACTTGGAAGCAAGGTTTCTATTTTTTACTTAATTTCCGTTTGATCAATTTTTTTAAATAAAAAACCTTATTTATTTAAAAATTTTTTTATATTTTCTCAAAATAACAAAAGACTTTGGAATGATATATTTAATGTTGCACAAGATCTTCTTGGTATTCCTCGAGGAACAATTCGTGCCACTGTATTGATTGAAACAATTCTTGCAGCCTTTGAAATGGATGAAATAATTTATGAATTAAAAGAACATTCTGCCGGACTTAATTGTGGTCGATGGGATTACATTTTCTCTATGATCAAAAAATTCAGAAACAATCCCAACTTTGTTTTACCAAGTCGCTCAGATGTCACAATGACAGTTCCATTCATGGATTCATATGTACGTCTATTGATCAAGACATGTCACCGTAGAGGTGTACATGCAATGGGTGGTATGGCAGCACAAATCCCCATCAAAAATGACCCAGCAGCCAATCAGATTGCCATGAACAAAGTCAGAGCTGATAAACTTCGTGAAGTAAAGGCAGGACATGATGGGACTTGGGTTGCACATCCTGACCTTGTTAAACTTGCATTAGATGTGTTTAATGAACATTTGAAAACACCAAATCAAATTTTTATTAGGCGTGAAGATGTCAATGTTAATGCATTGAATTTAATTAACACAAATTTCCCTGGTTCAATCACTGAAGCAAGTATTCGCAACAACATCTCAGTTGGTCTTATCTATATTGAATCATGGCTTCGTGGCTTGGGTTGTGTACCTATTCATAATCTTATGGAGGATGCTGCAACTGCTGAAATTTCAAGATCTCAGTTATGGCAATGGGCTAAACATCGTGCTAGAACTATTGAGGGTAAAGTTATCACAGGTGAATATTTACTTAAATTGCTTGATGAAGAAGTTACAAATTTGGAAAGACAGATTGGTCCTCAGAAATTTGGTAGTACAAAATATATTTTGGCAAAACGATATTTGGCAAGTCAGATCGCTGGTAAAGATTATTCAGATTTTATCACTACTTTGTTATATGATGAAATCACAACTGTAAATAATAATATTAAAGCTAAACTTTAATGAAGAAAAGAAAATTTTATATTATTATATTGCAATCTCACATCTAATAAGTAGTCAGTCATTGTTATACTATTTGTATTTTATATCGCACATATATAAAAAAAAATAAAAAAATAAATTTAGCAAAAGATGAAATAATATTTGTTATGATAATGTTTATTATATGCTATAATTATATGAAAGAAATATACTAATACGTATTGAATAATTTAATATATACAAAAATGGAAAGTTTTTGATTAAAAAATTTAACTACCAAAACATCAAAACAAGACTTAGTTTTATCTTTTAACCAAATCGATGTAATTGCAAAAGAATACGTTCTGCTCGTCAGTTGCATAACATTACATAAAGGGGTAACAGTAGAAAAAAGAAAATTACTGCGGAAGCATCGGGAAATATATTCGTAGAGATTCTCCTATTTCTTTGAGGTCTTTGGCTAATAAAATATTAAATAAAGGAATAGAGATTTCATATGTAACAGTTTTAGGGCATTTGGAAGGATCGGATATAGGAAAATTTTGCCAAGAGCCATCTCAACGCTAACAACAAGACATAAAGAACGTCGTGAGAGTGGACACGAAATCATCTTAATGATGGTTGGAGAAAACCCTATTTTCCAGACGATACAGCTTCCCAACTTTACCGAAACACGATTGAAAGATGGTATAAGAATGTAAGACCTGTTCACCCAATGCCAAAAGATCATACAAAAATTATTGCTTGGGGTAACTTTGCATCCATGAAAAGACCGATCTTTTTTGCTTCCGAGAATCATGGATGCAGAATTTATGTTTAAATGCCAGAATGCTAGGGTTTCAACAGGATAATGATCCCAAACATTTCTTCAAGAAAACTTCCCGAAGTTATGGATTGGCCATCCAACAGTCCTGATTTAAACCCAATAGAAAGTTCGCGGGCCATTGTTAAGAGGAATGTGGAGAAGAGAATTCCAAAAATCTGATGGGATTGGTGCAGTTTATGGTTGAGAGGAGTGAGATGCAATTCCTAACTCGTTTCTAATTAGTTTAATTCGTTCTATGAGATCGAGATGTGAACTAGTCATTGAAAATAATGGCGAAGGGATTTCTTATTAAAATATTATCAATAAAAATATTATTTTAAGCCATCAAATGAGCCATTTTTCACATGAACTAATACAGTAGTTGTTCATTTAAAAATTTCCATTTTTATTTTTGTAACACTGTAAATGATAAAAAAAAAATGCTAGGTAGGTTAAATGTAAAATTCCAAATTAACATATGGAAAAAACATACCAATTATTTTATTAAATCTCCCTGACCTGTTGGATCTTTTCAATATTGAGAGTGTTCTTGTGGATTTTGCCATCTTCTATATAGAATAAATGAAAATGCAACTATGAAAGAATCAAACTCACTTTCTCATTCTTCTTGATTATCCTCAGTAATACTATTATGTTTATATTTTTTTAAAAAATAATTAAAATGTAAATTCACTTTTGGAAATCAGATGATTTTCAATTGTAATTATATGTGGGCAGCTTTAATTTGCTAACTTTTTCTATATTCTGTCTGTATTTATAATATTGATTGGCCAGAAAAAGATTTTTATTTTCTAAATATCATATTAATGTTACAACAGTTATTTTGTTTTTATTTTATTTGGTTGCTGTAGTTTTTGGTTTTTTGGTCCCATACTTTGATCTGGAACTGATTCTGTTAGGGACTCCACTAAAATCATAAGCTCCCCTGACCAAATGATATTTAACTCCTGGCAAATCTTTGACACGCCCACCACGAACCAAAACTACACTGTGTTCACTCTACGCCAATTTAAATAAATTATTATTAATAATTAATTAATTAATTACTTAATTACGTACATATAAACTCACCAAATTATGTCCTTCACCTGGTATATAAGCAGTAATGATTTTACCAGTTGAAAGTTTGACACGAGCAACTTTACGTACAGCAGAATTAGGCTTTTTAGGTTTTGTGGTGTAAACTTTATTACATACGGCTTTTTTTTGTGGACAGGCTTCTAAATCTTTTGATTTTGATTTTTTAATTTTACTTTTTCTTACTCCTCGCATAACTTGGTTCAGTGTGGCATATGTCATTCTACCGCCATTAGCAATTAGTTGATCAAAGATGAGTATGGTTGGTTGTGGTGGTGGTAGTGATGGCAGTGATGATAATTTACATAATGATGTTGTTGTGAACAATAATTTTGAAAATAATGAATTCATCTTTTTTTTTCAATTATAGATTGGCCAATTAAAATTAAATGATTGGTTCAATAATTATCAAATATTTTTGATTAAAAAGGATAGGGCGCAACTGAGCATAGTGGAAATTTGAAATGTTACACTAATTTTTTATATTGTGCAACGTAGCTTTAAAATACATGGCAAACATTCTGGCAATAAAAAGTAAGTGATAAACTGGATTTGAATTTGATCCGAACTTGATCTCCAATTTAGAGAGGTAACAACTATACACCGGCGAAGTTTCAGAAGCAATGAGTTCTGTACAACATTTCGTGTATCAACAAACTTCCACTATGCTGCGCAACTGAGATCAAAGAATCACCTGGAGAGAGAAAAATTGCTGCCTCCATTCCTAAAAGGTTTTTATCAACGAAAAACTGATTTTCAGTAATCCAGAATACATTAATTAATAAAGAAAAAAGAAATGTATGATGATATAGAAGATATTAATAATTTTATTGATAGTAATAACAGTGACAGTAATAAAATAGTATAGAAATTCAACCAGAGTGACCAAAAGAACAGGTAATTCTTCCAATGCGGCTGCTCTGTTAGTTTTCTATATATGTGTGTATTAGTTGAATTAAAAACAATTTTCTTGTTGTTTATTTAATATGCTGTATTGTTGTATCCAATTACATGCCCCATTTATTATTATTATTATTTTGTTTATTTACTATTACGTTTTTATTTTTATTCCATATATAACTTTATTTAGTAGGAATTATGTTTAGAACACTATCTTCAGCAACTCCTTTCCTAATTCATGCGCCATTTTACTAAATGAAAAATCCCGTCTTTTTAACAAATAATTCTTTCCATAAAATTTTCTACTCGTGAATATTTTTAATCGCTAATAAGATTTTTTGATTTATCTTTGAATTGGCATTTTTTTGCTCTGTTTTATTGATTATTTCATCTATATTAGAGTTGGTGAAACAATTAACAAACAAGTTCATTGTTGAAAGTAGTAAGCATTTTTTAAAGTAAATAAATATTTATTGATTTGTTTTTTTAAACAAAATAAATCGTACAATGCAAATTCTTTTAGAACAAAAAATTTAATGAATAAATGGTGTTATTTTGATAAAGAAACATTTCGTTTTAATAGTCAGAAATCAACGTTTTTCTTTATGCAATATAGTAAAGATAAAATGCATTATTTACAAGGAGGAAGAATTGAAATGCGTCTACCATTTCTGGTGTTACATGAAAAAACATGAGACACAAAAGGAAGAAGTTTGTTTATTAGAACACCATTATGGTGTCTTATTGATTAAAGAGTATAGAACTTTTGAATTATCAATTCTGCAAATTTTATAAGAGCCTTGAAAAAATGATAATGCGCTGATACCTGGGCTTATACGTCAAGTGTATAGAAGAACACGACAGTAGGAAACTTCTTTAGAAAAAATGTACAACTGTGTGGCCTCAATGCAGTTCTTAATATTAATATTGCTGTTAGAACAAATAATTGCATATATTATGTGTTGTCACAAAATGTGCTAGTTACTTGATGAAAATCATTCAAAGACAATTCAGACTGATGGATTAAATGTATATTATGTGTATCTATTAATCCTTTTATAAATAAATAAATAAATAATAATAAAACATTAATAATTTCTTTGAGAAATAAATTACAAAAATTACATTAAAATTAATCTAAAATCTAATTCATTACTACACTATTTTTTAATCTAATCCATTACTATATAGATAACTTTTATTTTATACATTGTCATCAACAGCTAAACGACTATAGCCACTTCTATTATTTTTAGTTTGAATATTTGGACCTTGTATTAATTTATTCAATAAAATTGTAAATAGTCCAATATCACTATGATTTAATTTGATAATTTCACCACTACCATTATCAGCCCAAACAGGCTTATTCCACCATTTCAACAATAAACTTGAACACACAACACTAACACTTGAGCATGCCATTGCTGCTCCTGCCATCATAGGATGCAGATGCAGCCCCCATGGTAAAAATAATCCCATTGCTAATGGTATTCCCAAGACATTATATAAACATGCCCATAGAAAGTTCATTTTTATTCTGCGAAATATCACTTTGGATAAATCAATAGCTGCTACTACATCCATTATATCTGATCTCATTAAGACTATGTCGGCTGCTTCCATCGCTATATCTGTACCTGAACATAATGCAATCCCTAAATCTGCTTCTGCCAATGCTGGTGAATCATTAATACCATCACCCACCATTGCCACCACATTTCTTCCTATTGCTCTTTTATACTTTGGGCCTTGATATTCATTATTATTGTTTGTGTCTTCACCAACCATAGGTACTCTTCCTTGTTCATTTTGTTGAAGTTGTCGGATGATTTTAGTTTTGCCTTTTGGTGAAACTCCTGCATGAATTTCAGTTATATCACATTGTTTAGCTATGGATTGTGCTGTCAATAATTGATCACCGGTGACCATTGCAACAGAAATACCCATACTACCTAATGCTTTAACTGCCAATTTAGCTTCAGGTTTAATGATGTCTGAAAGTGATATAATTCCTGCAAAGGATTGATTGATAGCAACTAAAACCGCCGTACGACCAAGTCGTTCTTGTGTTTCTTTTAGAATGGTCACAGAATTTGGTATAGAAATTTGGTTGCGATGCGAAAGAAATCTTGCATTTCCAATTAAAAGATCATATGATTTCAATATTGTACTGGTTGTTTCTGTTAATGGAGAAACAGCTGAATATGAAGTTTTGAGGGTAACTCTACATTTAATTCCTAATCCTGCAAAAGCTTCAAAGTCTACAACATCAGCATCGTAACTTTCAATATTTAAAACCAGTTTTCCATACTCAGCAATAGCACGTCCAAGTGGATGTTCACTTGATGACTCAGCAGCACCAACGATAGCAAAAAATGTTTCTTTAGTTATTTCTAAATTGTCAGACACTATCTCAAAATGCGCAACATCTAATTGCCCCTTTGTTAAAGTCCCTGTTTTGTCAAATACAACTTTTGTCACTTTATGTCCAATTTCAAGAGCTCCACCACCTTTAATTAATATTCCATTCTGTGCACCAACTCCTGTTCCAACCATCACTGCTGTTGGTGTGCTAAGACCTAAAGCACAAGGGCATGCTACTACTATTACAGATATGCAAAGTTTAAGACACACCATGAAATAACTACTGTCTGGTTTGAAAATATCTGGCAAAGGATTTAATATTAGAGATAAGAACATCCAACCAAAAAAAGTTACTAAACTTAATACTATCACCACTGGTACAAAGTACCCGGCTACTGTATCAGCAAATTCTTGTATGGGAGCTTTCGAAGTTTGTGCTTCTTCAACAAGTTTTACAATTTGTGATAAAGCTGTATCATTCCCAGATCGTTTAACCTCTATATCAATGGTTCCCAAACCATTGACAGTTCCACCAATCACCATATCACCTTTATTTTTATTAACTGGATTGACTTCACCGGTAACCATTGATTCATCAACAGCTGATTTACCCGAGATAACAACACCATCTGCGGGAATTTTATCACCAGGTACTACTTTAACAATGTCACCTATTTGTATCAATTCGGTAGGAATCTTTTTTTCGCCAGTAAATTCACCAGTCTCTGAATCCTTTTCGTAAATGATAGTGTAAGCTGGTGTAAGAGATATAAGCTTGGATAAGGCTACCGATGTTTTACCTTTTGCCATATTTTCTAAATATCTACCCAAAGTTACAAAAGTGATTAACATTGTTGATGTATCGAAAAATACAGATGGTTTCTGATGTGTTCGTTCTAGAAGAGCATATAACATGGCAAAACATGAAAATGTAAATGCTGATGTTGTACCAATAACTATCAATACATCCATGGTAGCATTCCCGTGCTTAAGAGCTTTGAAACTTGTAAGATAGAATCTTTTTCCAACACCAAATTGTACAGGAATTGTTAATAAAAGCGCTATAATGTGACCGCTATAAATTCCAGGCAATAATTTGAAATCTACAACACTCATTCCCCATTCAAACTCGGGTAAAATCATTGAAATTATAAATACTGGTATGGCAAAAGTGAGTGAATTATAGAATGCTTTTCGCCATTCAGTAATTTCTCTTGTACGTGCTAAAGATTCTAGTTGTGTTTTTTGACTATTGTCGGACAGCAAGGCATTAAGTCCCATATCTTCAATCATACCGACAATATCACGTATTCCTAATTTATCTTTGTTGAACTGAATTGTTGCAATTGTTGTGGCAAAATTAATTGATACGCTTATGATATTCGAATTTTTAAGTAATACTTGTTCGATCATATCGACACTGGAGGGATCTTGCATGCCAAATATCAATAGTTCAACTGTGTCTTCACTTTTTTGTTTTAAAGATTCTGCTTCAAACCCAATGTCATTTATCCTTTCTACAATTTGACTTTCATCTAAATTATCAGCGTCATATTCAACTGTCGCTCGTTCAGCAAGTAAGGAAACTTTGACAGATATTACACCAGAAACAAGCTGAAGACTTTTTTCAACACTACTAACGCATGATGCACAAGTCATTCCCTGTACTTTTATCTGACATATTTTTATATTTTCCGTAATAACTTTAATGTTATCATCATTGACAGAATTATTAATCGTTTTGAGGGGAATTATTTCGGAGCCAATGTTGACTTTTGCCATCACTGGGTTGAAAGTTAAAAATTTTATTTTATAAAAAATAAAAATAAATAAAAAAGGCAAATTAATATTATTAAATTATTACTGTTACTATTACTGTTACAGTTAGATTTCCCAAATATGGCTTTCTGAATTGATTGGCCTATCTATAAAAAGCTTTCTAGTGATCAATGAATTTAATATCCTTGTTGTATGTGAAATTGAAATTATGTGAAATTGAAATATTATGGAGTTAATTTGAATTTCACATATGTGAATTGCGAATTCACATAATTTCATTTTCACATACAACAATCCTCATATTATTATTTGGTACAATTAGTAAAATTCAAAATTATGGATTAGCAACAATTTTTCATTTATTAAGTGTTTAGTCTTTTATAATTTAATAATTGTGATTGCAATACGGATAAAATTTACTGGGAAAAATCCGCTATTGGTTAACCAGGAGATGGTTGCAAAGGCATTGGAAAGAAATGTCACAAAAGAATTTACAAGATTTTCAGGCTATTTGAACAATGAATATACAGTATATATATATTAAGTAGGATAATTGATAAATTGATTAATCATATTACAATAGCAAAATTATTTTTACTATAAACAACAATACCAAGTCATTTTAGAATCCTTATGATAATTATTTACATGTTTACTGCCCAGAAATTAGTAATAAATGGTTTTCAAATATAAATAGGTTTGAATGGGCATCTAGAAGCCATAACAATATTTCTCGTAATTCGATTTCCTTCCTGTATTGATTTACAACAATCCTCCGTATTTCTTTTGTCTCTTTGATGGTTTTATCCAACGCAGATTTGGGCATAAGTCAAGAATTCTGTAGATAGTAAGTAATTCACCAACCTTGTGACTTTGATATCCAAAAGTTTCTATGCCTGTGGATGATTTTCGTAAAATGTAAGATATTAGCGTCGATTAAGGTTTTTAATCATATGAAATGCTTATGTCAATATACTCCTTTTTTTGTAGCCACATAAAGAGAAGAAATACGATCCCTAATACAGAGTTAATCATAAAATAATCCTACATCGGTGGACAAGTTTGTACAATTTTGGGCCATTTTCTTGACAAGCATTACTTTAGAGAGCCAGCGAGTACCCAGGATTGCCCATACCATAGGAATATTCTCAGAATGCTTGAAGGTAGATTTAACACGCAGATTGATAAAATGGAGCGGTCAAGAGATCCTATTGCTAATATACGGGGATGGTGCCTGCTGATACGTGCTTCCCGATCCAGAAGCTCATCAATATACTTGGAAGTAACAGTTATATGATATACAGTGTGTTAAGAAAAAAATTGGGCTGTCAATTTTTATACTCGAGACCATCTTCAACATCAATGTCAACCTCAACCTTAACATTAACAAAATTTACCATTAAAAATACAAAAGCAGATCGTCAATATTTGAAATATGGTTCTGTAGAATGTACATTTTGCAAAGTTAAGTTACAGGCATTAGTACGTCATTTTCAAAATAAACGTAAAAATATTCTCAACAATAATAATATTAAACAATATTCGATTTCCAATGATTCAAAATTAAAAATAAATTAAATCCTTTGAGGATAAATATTTTGTTGATTTACGTTATAAGTTACCTTGATGCCAAATAATTGGATTGTATCAATTTTAAGAAGCGAAAAATTATCATTAAGAAAATGATTAGTTATTTTTCACACAAGATATCCCTTACAACAGATACCTGGTCTTCCACAACTACAAATCAGGGATATCTTGGTGTTACGGCATATTGGGTTGATGATGATGAAAATATTACTTGATCTTGTACCTCTTCATGAAAACCACACTGGAATCATTTTGGCAAATAAAATTTTAGGTAAGTTTAGCAGATTGTTTAAATAATGCATTAATTCAAAGAATACAGCAATAGGGATTTTATACAGATGTATATGAATCTCAATATATAAAATTAATAGGTCAACAACCAATTGAAAAATTACGTAAGTTGGCGTCTGTCTGTGCCTGTCACTTTTAATGTCTCAGAAAAAATATAAATTTTGCTTGTTAAAAAAATTATGATAAAAATTTAAGAATTCTTTCATTCCCGTTGTTATATCATCATATTTCGTTTGTACAGTCAAACCCTCGTTTCGAAGAACTTCGTTTCAGCGAACTGTAATTAAATTCACGTTTCAACGAATTTTGAATGATCCTTTCTTATGTGTCCAACCACTCGTTGAAACGAGGTTTTGACTGTATTTGATAAAATAAACAATAAAAGATTAAAAAAGGTTCGCAAAGATTTTACATAGTGAAGGCAATACAATTAAACCTCGCACAAATTGAATCTAATCACATTTCGATGAATTCTATATGTTTTTATATAATGCAAGATTCGTTGAAATGAGGTTTGACTGTACTTATCAAATATTAAAATATTATGTATATGTAAATTATCGTAGAAACGGTTGTCATGTTCAATATTTTCATTATGTGAAATCTTTGTGAAAATTTTTTTTTACTTATTTAGAATGGTGGGAGTTGCTTCCCTTCTTTAAAAAAAAAATATCAGATTATACTTTTGTCCAATGCCCGTGGAAAACACTGACCGGGAATAAAGCACTTCTGAAGATGCTATTCTGCTGCTGCTGTTGCGCCCACTTTCTATCTTTGCCAATTCTATTTCTAGTGATTCTTCGGCTGTTACAACGTTGTTATTTGTAATAATAATAATAATAGCCAAAAGAGACACCACCATTAGAAATGAATTATGAAACAAGTCTTGCCGTAATCTTTTCTGAATTGTTGGAACCGCCATCACTGCCATTTGGATTGATTATTAAAAGCAAGCATCCAATCTTCTTCTTAAATCCTTCAAATAATCTCGAGGTAAGAGTCAATATCATCTAATAATCCTATTCCATTTTCATAAAGAACATGCTCAACTATCATTCTTTTATCATGATTATCAAGATATTTCCTAAATGTTCTAGCAAAACCAGAATGTTGTAATGATTTTGCTACATAGCGCTTCATCATCGATGAAATAATATTGGAGAATGAAGATTCATTTGTAACTTGTATATGATATTGTTGAAGAGATGGTGGATGAGAATTTCTTTAAATTGAAGGGGCTCGGACTGGAACAATCATCAATCAGTTCCAAAGAAATTATTTCATGGAACCAATAAAACCAAATATTCAGTCAAGAAAGTTGGTAATTCACCAGAAAACAAGTATTCATGGAAATTCAAATTGGACCATCACAAGAATTTTTCCAATACAAAACTGAACAATATAACGGGCAATTGATTGAGAATGAACAGTTGCCACCAAAGCCAAAGACTCAAATTTTCACCAGCTGATAAGATATGTCAACAACCACAGAAACCAGTTGCTGAATTAGCTGCAGCATTAGCAGGAAAAAAAGAAAAGGGGGAAAAAATAGAGAAGAAGTACAAAAAGGAAAAGTATTAATTGATAAGATGATGGCAGTTTCATCATCATCATCACTCATCTCATAAAAGGAAAAAAGCTCAGAATTGATGAAGTCGTAGAAGTCGTAGTGGCATCATCATCATTCACCATTACCACCAATAATAAATAATACTTCCAACTCTCCTGCAATATATGGATGTAATGACAATATAGAAATAATACACTTTTTCGAAAGAAGAGTGTAAATTTCAGACAATTATTCTTTTTTTTTTTTTTTTTTAAAAAAAAGGAAAACCAATATATATTCACAATAAACACAATTATTAATAAGCAAATATATGTATTTTAATTACAAAAAAATTTAATGAAATATATTACAAAAAAATTTAAAAATTAAAAAAAATTTTTTTTTAAAAAACTGTTCTTCAAAAAATCAAACTATATTATTATTATTAATTATTATTATTATTATTAATTATTAATTATTAACTATTTTTTATCATATAACAATGATAATAAATCTTTCTGTACAATGTATATATATATATATATCAATAATATATTTATATATTATTAGTATTATTATAATATATATATACATATATAAATAGTTCAATTTTAAAATTTAGTAAAATCTACTTCGTTAATATCTTCCATTTTTACCACAACATCAGCATGAAGTGTACCATGGATTACTTTCCTAACCGGATCCTCGGGCATATATTCTAATTCTCCGTCAGCACTTTGTAGAACAAATTGTTTACCTGGTGGAGGTGGTTTCTTAATTGCAAAGGCTAAAAGTGAAGAAAAAGTTGTTTTATCAGTGATTGCTATGTTCTGTTTGTATGTTCTATTTGGTGATCTAATAGTTACTGATTTCAATTGTATTAACGTTGGCGAGTGCGTTGAGCTATCTAATAACATTGGTTGATTGTTTGATTAATGGATTAGTTGATTAATGGATTTATTAACATTTATTAATATCATTGTTAAAAAAAATTTTTCAACCTGAATTATAATCAAGACCTGGAATTTGTTGTAATCTTGGCGGGCTTTTTCTTGGAGTAAGTGGTGCTAAATAATTAAAATTTTGAAATATTATTACTTTATCATATATTATATACAGATAGACAGATAAATGGATAGATAGATTACTATTTATAGCAGGTTGTCTAGTGTATACAATTAATTGGACTTCCGATTTTCTCTTTGAAAATTCATCCCAAAACGATTTATAAGATATTTCATTTTTTAAATCATGATGTAGAGAATCTTTCCAAGTACCTATACGATAATACAGAGTAGTAGTGTCTATTGTTCCCCATTTCTTTGGCAGTTTTAGATTAGAAATGTTGTTGGTTAATTGTTGAATGACAAGATTTGGATCATCGTTTTGATCAATATTTGCAATAGATACACGTAGACTACGTTCAATTTTAGCGATTGGATCATGAGTCACATCGAAACACACTAATGGAATTGTTGGTAAATCTTTTATGTGGAAAGAGGAAGGAAAAAAAGAATTGGGAAAGATAAGAAGATTGATCGATTATGATTTTCAAAAGAAAGAAAATCATAAACATATATGTATGTATGTATGTATGTATATATATATATATATATATATATATATATATATATGCGTATGTATTTAATATGTGTGTATGTGTATATAGAAAAGAAAAAAGAAAAAGAATTGTTACACATCTAAAAATTATATATATAACTTTTTTTAAAATCATTCCTTTTTTTTTTTTTTAAGAATAAAAGTATAAAATATAAAATATAAAATATAAAAATATGATTCGATACCATTTGAAATTGGATTATGATGATTTAAATCATCGATTTCTCCTGATGTAGCAGATGATGTTGATGTTGTTTTTTTATGATGATGATGATGATGATGATTAATGTTATTATTACTAATAATATTATTGTTACTACTATTATTACTACCACCAATGCTACCATTGCTACTAGCAGCGGCAGCAGCAGCAACAGCAGCGCCTGATTTTTCTTCATGTTCAATTAATTCTTCTAAAACCTCTCTCATCATTGGTTCAAATTCTTGTGATTCCCAACCATAATTAAGAGCCATATTATAACTTTCAATATGTTGAAAGTATTGGTCCAAAGAATTTGCTTTGATGGTACCTTGTTTCTTTTTTGCATCGATATATTCTTGTAGGTATTGTTTTGTTACCGGGAAAAAAGAATCAACGGTAGGATGAAGACTTTTAAGAACATTTAAAAAATTTTTTACACCACAACGTGAAGCACGAGTGTTTAAACTGACAG
Organism: Entrophospora sp. SA101; assembly: GCA_958430865.1. Classification (NCBI taxonomy): domain Eukaryota; kingdom Fungi; phylum Glomeromycota; class Glomeromycetes; order Entrophosporales; family Entrophosporaceae; genus Entrophospora; species Entrophospora sp. SA101. The sequence goes on along the minus strand of CAUDNR010000080.1, from coordinate 98,156 downwards.
ACCTTTGACGACGACGTGGCTTCGAAATATGAAGATGTTTACGAGTTGCAGGCATTTTTTCTATTTGTTGTAATTAAAAAACTTTTGTTTATTTTATTGGAAAAATTTTTTTATAAAGTCTAAATTATAAATATTTTATATATATATATATATATATAATTTATTATTAATATATATATATGTGTATGTATGTATATAAATATGTAAATATTAAAATATTATTAATAACATGTAAAATAATTAATTAATAAAAAAGTTTCGTAAACAAAGTGAAGAAGATAAAGTAAGGTAGGCGTCAAATATGGGTAAAGTAGTTGGTGGTTAATAGTAACTAATAATTTACTAATAGTAATAATAATAATAATAATAACAATAACAGCAACGTAGTAGTAAATCTACCATTAAAATAAATAATAGATTTAGTTTTTTATTGTTTAAATTCTAATTTATAATATTTTACAACTAATTAATGAATATTATTTAATTATATTTATAATATAGGAGAAAAAAATTCCTTTGTGAAAAAAAAACGCCACCCATCAACGGATAACAATTGAACAATAGGGTTTAACGGAGACATTATGCTAATTTTTTCAAATAATAAAAATTAATGATAATAATAATAATTCTGACAATCTGGAAATAAATAAGTATTAATAATAATATAATAATAATAATAAAAATAATCTAAACATAGATTAAAAATGAGTTTAAGCTATAGATGACGAAATCAACTTTAAAACTTTAAATTTAGGTAAATCTTTTTTAAAAAAGATCTGCCACATAATTATTTAACGTGTTTTATTTTTAATTTTATTTATTTTAATAAATTCTCCTAAATAAAAAAAACAATTTTCGATTTACTATTTATATTTATTATAAAATAATATATATAAATATAAATATATATATATATATAATAAATCATGGGGCATGCTGGACAAATTAAACATGTGGCACGAAAGAATTGCAGGGGTTCAAATTTAGTAGAATTGGTTATTAACCGTCACAACGATTTTTTTATTGGCCAACAAAAAAATTAAAATTTCAAATTTGAAGTGATAAAAAGACAACAGGTAATTGGTCGATTGAAAATATTTCGGCTATGGCTATAAAGTCCACACATAATAGAATATTGAGCACTTATCTGTGTATCAATGGTTCTTGAATTCCATATTTCTTTGAAATGTTGAGATCGATCATAAAGATTATGAAGTTCGTGTCTATCTCTAGACAATTAGAATACACCAAGTTAAAATACGTAATGACAAATTACTTGCATTTAACGTCAAACTGGATGTATGTAACAATAATTATTGTAGAAAGACGATTTCAAACAATAGCATCACATACTCCAACAGCCCTTTAAGCCATTGTTAAGCTTCACAAGGTCACTCAACCCATTGATGAATGCTTTACAAATTTGAAAGCAAATCCTCCCTTTTTTGATTCGGGGCGTAAACTGAAAAATCAGGTTTCGAAAATCTTTAAAAAGAATAACACTTTTTCCACAAGTCTAAAACATACTCGAATTCAAGTTCGTTGAAGATAAAAAATACACATCTTTCTCCAAGGAGCAAAACTTCTTTTTACAATGTGAGGATGAATCTGTAATTTTTCATTTGCCATAATGGGAAAAGCCTGTTCTTTTCTTCCAAAACGCCATTGACTGTTTGACCGATGCAAGGCAATAAAAGTATATGGGCAATTATTATTGGTTTCGAAGCCAAGAAACCCATAATAGCTAGGACAGAAACTAAATTTGTTCATTTTATTTTGACACGTAATCTTATCATTTTTTGCTCAATCTTCATCCTCATTCTCATTCCACATTTATCTATTCATTTATCTATTCATTTATCTATTCATTTATCTATTGATTATTTATCCAATAACTTTTATAGTAGAATTAAATATGCAGGATATTTTTAACCACTAAAAAACAATTTTAATTTATTGTTTATTTATTTTATTTTTAAAAACAATGTCAATATTAGGATAACAATAGAGAACCCATCATTATTATCTATATCAAAAAATGTAACCTTAAAAGTTTGTGTATTTTTTGCACTACAAAAAACTAAAAAAACTTGTAAGTCTTATAATTTGTAATTAAAAATATTTTAAGATATTATTTTTAATGTTTTTGATATTTAAAGTTTATCAATTTATCAATTTATCATACAATTGTAAAAAATGTATTTATGATCTATTAATTAGTATTGCTAATAATAAAATTTCACACTTTTGCTTATCACATATTTTAATTAGACATTGAATGATTATTATTATTATTATTATTTTTAGTAGAGTTTGTCCGTCCGTTCATTTAATTCTGTTAATATTAAAAAATTAAACATGATCTAATTAATTCATCGGCGTTATGCATAATTCGTCCAATTATTTTCTATGATTATATTTACTTTGTTTTCCATTCTAGTAAATTCATGCCTATCAAAAAATTAAAATTGGGAATAATCGGGATTTTTCATTCTCATGATTATTTATCGCAGTAAATATTAATAAACGATAACAACTTTTTCAATTAATTGATTGGTTGGATCGATTGGACCGATTAGCAAATCAATCTGTTGGACAAAATCGAAAGATTTTACTGCAAATTTTTTAACAGTTCTGCGGGGGAGATGCCGTCAATGCTTATCATATTTTTTTAATATTAAATTATTTTGGTCGTATGTATTAATTTAATTTTGATCTAATTATTTTTACTTTACTACAGTTTTTTATGATTTCGTGTTTTCCATATTAGTTTAAAATATCAACAAATAAAAAGCCTAACAAAATTTTATTATTAATAATTTTGTTCACGTGCTTATCACCTATCTAAAGCACAAATAATTAATAAGTGCACAAATACATTGTTTGTAAGCCAATTTTGTAAATGATTTACTTGCAATTCCTAATTTCGTAATTTACTGTTTTTTTTTAAAAAAAATGTTTTACCAAATTTATATCAATAGATACAAAAAAGAAATAAACACGCATTCTCCAGATTTAGATCACAAAATATTATAGTAATTTACAAAGAAGTAGAAAACAACATTATTGGTACAATAGACAAAAATCTTTTTTCTTTAAAACTTAATCGTTGATTATTATATTAAAAAATGTGACATCTTTATATGGATTTGAAAGTATCAAATATAATAATATGATGAAATTAGTGAAATTATAAATAATGTAATTAATTAATAAAATCAAAACAATTTGTTCTGTTCGATCTCTTTATACTGTATTGGATGTATGTATGTAACGTATATTGTATATAAATACAATTGAAATATTCATAATCATATAAAGATACACATGTAAATTCTTTGTATAATTTTTTTTAAAAAAATAAATCGTTCTTTAAAATAAAATAAAATTTGACAATTTTATTTTTCAACATTTCCATCACCAACCAACATCCCAAATATTTTACGATTTACTCTTAAGAAATAATTTGTTGAATTTAACAAAAAATTTTTTTTTTAAAGAACGATTGATTAACTAATTCACTTTGCTTATTAGTGGAATAGTTTTTACATTCTTTTAAATCCTCTCTCCTTCAATCCATTAATCATTAATTATCGAAAAATGGTTTTTGTTAAAATACTTTTTTTCGTTATTTTGTCAATTTTGGTAAATTTTTTTTTAATTTTCAAAGTTTTCAAAAAAGATAATTTAAAAGAATATAATATATTAATATAGTAATATGATTTTTATGTATAGGGGTCCACCGGCATCAATGGAGACGATATTTTTACAGGCATATCCAAGGCTCCTGGAAATCGGGGTGCTTGGTACACGTGTAGTGATATAGACACACGTTACGTCAGTAAGTTATATTATTCCAATAATTCCATCAATAATAATCATTCATTATTACCACATCACCATCATAACCATCATTACTTTCAGGTTTTGCAATGAATATCGTTGATTCGAGCACACCGATGACTCCGGGATTTATCGGGACAATTATACCAGGTGTACCGCCAGAAAAACCAATTCCAAAATATCGACCAGGATTAATAGTTTATCAATTAGCTAATTCCGAAATGCAAAAATACTTGGATCCAACATCCGATTTCGAATACGTACCATCATTGTCTTGTTATGATGAACCGAAAGCAACTTGTAAACAAGACGCTGGTAAAATCCCATTACAATTCAGTACTAAACAATGCTTGTTAATGGAAAATCCAACTGGTCTCGATATTGTTTTTAATGTTTCATTATCATGGACAAAATCAATTTTTAATTCCGATGTTCAAAGTCCTAATGTACCCGGTGGACTTGATTCAATCACAACCACCACAGATGTTTCTTCTGCGACATCTAGTTCTTCACCAACTACCGTATCTGATCCCAATTATTCTTCTTCGTCGAGTTCTGCATTCAGTATTAATAGTGATACCAAATTTTTTAATATTTTAAATATTATAATTGCCGCTAGTTTATTGTTAATTTATTATTTTTAATACCAAATTTATTCATAATTTTTTTTTATTTATGTATAATATCATTTATTTATTTATTTATTTATTTATGTATTTTTATTTTTTGTATAAATTTAAATTTTTTTTTTGTCTGACCTTTTTTTTTTCGAGAAAAAAAAAACAATGATATTTTTATCCGGAATTCTTCTTAATAATTTATAATGGATTTTTGTCGTTGTCGATTTTTTTTTCTCGCCTTATTATTTAATGTAGGAGAGAATATTGGGGTTCAAAATGATGGAACGACTGTTATTATTATTATTTTAATAATAGCATTATAATGTTTTTTCTCGTTCCAAACTCATTTAAATACTCGCTCAATACATCCATATAAGATAATCGGAATAATTAATTCCAAAGCAAGTATTCATGCCAAGCTTATTCTTATCCGGCTTGATCCGATTTACTTTGCTTCTCCGGCTGGTCAGCATTTGTGCCTTTTCTTTTTTTAAAACATTTCAATTCTTTAACTTTAATCTGAAGTTACTGAATAATATTTTCACTTTTGAAGTTACCCATTTAAATATTTTAGTTGCTCAATCAATACTGTTACGTGATCAGATAAAAATAAAAGTAATGACAAGCATAGTAGTGCTCGTCCTATTTTATTTAATTTGGTAACATGGTGAAATACAAGATCACGATTAGTTCTGAAAATGACGAACTTTTATATAGGATTGAAGAAATTCCCACTTTCAAATAATAATCGAAAATCACAACTAAATATCTTTTTAAATGAAGATATCCAAAATATGAAATAACTAAAGATTATCTTTGTAATTGTTTTTGTATAACAAAATTTTATAACAATCGGAAAAGAATTAAATTTCTATCGAGCAACCAACTAGTCATAAAATGCAACTCATAATCAATATCATGGGCAAAGAATGATGAATTAATTGATGAATTTAAATTTAAATCCAATATTTACTTCTTAGATTGAATATTCAATTTGAATTTTACAATGGTTTATAATGGGTTGGGCTTCTATTCAAATAAGGTTTATTTGAATTATTCACTTTATTCGTTATAAATTTGAGTATTCGAATTACATTGAAAGTTTATTCGAATAAGGCGAACAAATTAATTCGGATAAACAAATAATTAAGGTCCAGTTTAAATCCAAGCCCACCGAAAAGATTGCTATTTATTAAAAGAAACATGAATCTTGATTCATTCTTTCCTTATTATTTTCATTTTTAATTTCAATTCTTATAATAATAAAATCAATATTAAACCTTGTTGTATATATAGTTTGAATATTTAAGTAATGAACAACCCATGATTCCAAATAATCTAATAAAATGAATGAACAAACCCAAGATTCCAATAATGAATGAACAAATAAAACAAATAACATGAATAAAAACGAATAATTCAAATAAAAAAAACAAATAATCCAAATAAAACAAATAATTCGAATAAAGCGAATTAAATTTTTAATTCAAATAAAACGAATTAAATTTTTTAATTAATTAAAGATCAACTGTATTACGAATAATTCGAAAAAGAATTTTGGATTGTTAATAGAAGCCCTATAATGGGTAAGTATAAAGTTCCGAACGGTTCGATACCAAATCCAGGCATCCTAAATTTGTCAACTGTGCAGAAATATATATATAATAACTTTACAATAACTTGTAGCTTAGTTTTGGCACGAAGTATAAATGTTGGAAGGATCCTATTTCTAAATACGGGTCTGGGACACTTTACCGACACCCACTTTACCGACAAGACACTTTACTGACAGGACACCTTACCGACAGGACACTTTACCGACAATCAAAGTAAAGTCAAACTTGACGTAGAAATGGTCTTGCGAGAAACACCACGACCCCCACAGAGACCACAAGATCGTAATCGTGAAATACGGATTCAAACAGTATTAAACGACCGTAACATTAGATCAACTATAAAGTTTCTTCGGGGCATTGCCCATAATATTTCATTTTAAATTTTTTTTTTGTTATAATAATTAATGTGTCAAAATAAAAGTTTTTTGTAAATGATTGATAAATAAATTTAATAAAAAAATAAATTTTTATCAGTTTCATCAGATAAAAAAAAATATATTACACATGTATCTATATTGTATTTTTATGGACTTGCTTTTGATGCAAAGTAAGGATAATAAGTGGTGTTATTAGTTATGACGTACGGCTAAGTTTTTCACTGCACAACAAACCAAATTTTTAGCTAGTTATCCAGGTCTTCACACAGTCCTTGGCAAATTGTTAACACAATACTTGTCGGTAAAGTGTCTTGTCGGTAGTGTCCTGTCGGTAAAGTGTCTTGTCGGTAAAGTGGTGTCGATAAAGTGTCCTGTCGGTAAAGTGGGTGTCGGTAAAGTGTCCGGGTCCGCTAAAACATACAGTTGAACCTCGCTATAACTAAGGCTCCGAATCGAATCGAATCGAATCGAATCGAATTTGAGAGTGATTCGGTCGATTCGATTCGATCTGTAGCCAATTCTATTCGATTCGTGACTCGATTCGAATTGATTCGAACCAAACCGGATTCCTAAAAAATTTTTAACGTCATATTAAATTTATATTTTTAATTTGATAATTTAAATTTATATTACACAGTGAATCTCAATTAATGTGCCTCCATTTAATGAATACTAATGGATTGAGGTCTAAGAATGGTTTAATGATAAATAAAATTCTTCTTGATATGATATTTATTCGAATTTTTAATAACGGATTAATGGTCGTGTGACCTATATTATTAATAATGAGTAAAAAAGTAACGATTTACAGTTGTACAATCCATTAAATAATAAGTACTAATATTACTGATGCTTCTTCAACTTCTTCAATTTCTTCAACAAGAGATGCAATTATTGCTCCAGGTAAAATTTTTTTTTGAATTTTACAATATTTATACTATATAAATAAATATAAATAAAAAATATTTTGTAAATAAAATTATAAAATATACATTAAAATAAAGATTTTTCATTTATTATATATAGTATATTTGATTCAAATCATGGATTCAAATCAGTTATTATTATAGATTCGAATCAAATCAAATCAGTTCAAATCAAATTATATATTCGAATCAGTTCGAATTGTATCAAATTATATATTCGAATCTGTTCGAATCGAATCGAATCAATCCGAATTCGAATCCGTTAGAATCAAATTATATATTCGAATCGGTTTGAATTTCATTGATTCGTTCGGTGCCTTGGCTATAACCTAACAGCTAACAGCTAATTAAGCACGTACTATAACGAACTTTTAACATTTTTGCTAAAAACCGTTATAACGAGGTTTGACTATGGTCTATAATACCATGATAGCGAAGGTCCGTGGATTACCAAAATTATAATGGAAACCACGATCGATTTTATCCATTTCATACATAGTAATAGTATATAACATGTTTAGATACGGCTGGTTAGTTATTTTATTTACATATTCATAAATGCAGTGTTGTGCAATCGGGAACAATGAAAGTTTATAAATGGCACAACACTGCACAAATACAAACATTTATTCATCGCCTTCACCAACATGCAAACTTATTGTTCCAGGTTCTAAACTACAACACCTTTGAGTAATTAAGTCTGTGCTTCCAGAAAAATCTTGTTCAACCGGGATATTAGCTGCTATAATAAGTTTATTAGATTAGAAATCAAATAAATTTAAATTTGAATGAGTGCAAAATTAGACTGCTAAGTAGTCTCTAAACTAAAGCTCCGAAACCGATCCAAAAATTTTGGTTTGGATCGAGCTTTAGTTAGGTATTAAAATTTGTTATATAGTAAACCCTCTATAAGTGCACTATATGCCTCATTCCCAAGTTTGGAACTCGGAAATAAATCCATTCCATTCCCACTGCACGATCCCATTCATTAATATCTGTGACTTTCATGCGACAACCGTAATTCCCGCCCGTTATATGATTATTATTTATTATTATTGGCATATTTGTATTAGAAGCCTTGATCTTCAATTATAAAATGTTCATGGGGTTCGGTACGATTCCCGAACAATTCAATAATGACATGACATGGTATTAGAAAACATCCTGTCGGAAAATGTCCTATCGGGGAAACGGTTGTCGGGGGAATGGGAGCAACCACCCGTTGATGGTAGGCAGTGCTGTTCCGAACACTAGAGCAGTGGAATTATCCAGTAATTGATCGAAATTGTATTTGTTTTGATTGTATAATGGATATATTCATATAATAAATAATAAATATACTTACATACAAACTATCTATTCGATTTGATCAGGCTTGTCTTAATATCAATTGTAAAAAGTTCATGAGTTAAGTGAAGCCATCATTTAACCAAAAGGCGCTTTTTATTTTGAATGTTTTCACGTGTCTGAAATTACAAGTTTATTCTGTCTATTTAAACTAATATATTTTGAGATCAGAACTGATTGCGAAAAGATCTTGGCGGATTCTGAAATTGGAGGTTTTATTCTATTTATATTCCTATGGTTAATGATTAGCGTTCCGAAAAAAACGAACCGAAAAACCAAAATTAAACCAAAAATGAGAAATGATATCGAGATTCCACTCGGAACAATGAAAACATTAAATTTAATTGATCGATTGATATGTCCAAAGCACCGGTCAAACCGAAACTGAACCGTTAGGAACTTTAGCTATGATTTAAAGTTCCAAGAAAGAGCAATAGTAATGAAATTCCTTTTTAAGCACTCGTTTTATTTTTTGGGTTTTTCAAATTCTTCGCTGATTCTCAAGTGATGGACGTGTAAAATGTAAATAATAAAAATAGTCACGACATAATTTTTTGTGTCAAAGTACAAGATTTTTTTACAATGATGGGGGATAAATGAAGAACCAATTACAATTATTCTCCTTTCTTTTTTTGGGTTTAGCAATTTGATCTTCCATATTATTTAATTTAACGTACATAACAAATTTAAAAATATAACTTTGATCACCATATTTTCATTATTTTCTCAAGGTCGTTCGTTAGTTATTATACAAAAAATAAAATTTATAAAATTTATAAAAACATAAAAATTCGCTTTCCTTTAAATAATTTATAAAAATTTACTTTCCTTTAATAATCTATTAAATTTATTTTTTTGATATAAAAGAATTAATTAGGATCAGAAAATCGATAAATGAATTTATACTCAAACTATCATGTTGCCATTAGCCCAAATGGCAAAGAAGTCGCGATTTTTAACACAAGTAATATTTATTGTTTTTCATTTTAGATTTATCTATTATATGTTTTAAATAATAATCGACTTTATTTTTTTCAACGTATAAAAAAGGTACGTTTGAATTATTTGTTAGTGAAGCTAATAATTTATTAGAACCAAGGCAAATCAAAACAGATTCATTAAAAAATATCGATAATACAAAGAAATTAATCTGGTCGTTAGCAATATCAAATCCAATAGTTAATGACAAAGATGATGATTTTGAGAATGAAATTTTAGTGGCATTATCATGTTTTCATGAACATGAAATTATGTTAAATACTCAAGAGCTTTCTTCCAATAACAACAGCAATAACAATAAAAACATTGACCTTAATGTTAGTAACAGTTTCTCACCAATATCTTCTACTAATTCAATGTCTCCATTAAAAGAAAATCAAGATGGTAATACTTTTGATGAAGAGAAGGGTATCAATAGAATAGTCAGTTCTTCAAAATCATCAACTTGGATTATTTCTACTTGGCATGAAGCAAGAATTTCTACTTCAATTGATAATATTGGAGGTATATTAAAATTTTTAGATGAAGACAATAATAATAGTCATAATTATAAAATGTCTGATAAAAAGAAAAAGAAGAACCTCGGTGGTAATAGTAGTAGTGGTAGTAGTGATAATGGGAATAATAAAATGATAAATGTGATGATAATTAATGCATGTGGGATTTTTAAAACTTGTCTTAGTTTAGACAATTTATCAATAAATAAATCAACAAATTTTTGGTGGCCAGAATATTTAACTTTACTTTTCAATCATTCTGACTCATACCAAGAATTTGATTTCCCATCAAAAATTCAGGCAGAAATAAAAAAACTTTACCAAAACACTTCATGTCTAGAACTATTGACACGCAATATAGAAAATGACTTTCTTCTGGTGGAAGATTATAAAGATCGTGTACAAGTATTGGAAATGTATAATCTGAAGACTAATGAATTGGAAATGGTTTTTCATCAGAAAGAAGAATACAATTCTTTCGATTTAAATAACAATTATTTTAGTTATGGAAATCCTTCGATTGCGATCTCAAAATATAAATCATTGTTGGCTTATTGTCGAGGGATCAATAGTATAACAATATACCTGATGGAAAATAGTTTAGACATTGTCACAAAAAATTTTTTGAATATAGAAAGAATTCTAACAATTGATTTTATTAACGAGGATGAATCTTTATTAATCATTGCAATAGAAAAAGATAATCTAGATCCTATTATTATCATATGGGATTTATTTAATTATATGAATGATTCAATACGTATCATTAAAGATTTTAATAAAATATTCTCTATTAATGACAATGACAATCATTACAAGTTGATTCGTTCATGTGGCACAATATTATTATTTAATGAAAATACTGGTATGATAAACTCAATCTTGGAAAATCCCACAATAAAATCAATCATTTCTCCTTCAACATCTTCTTCATTCACTATACCTACACAATATAATTTATCATCTTCATCATTAATTAATTTATCATCAATAGTTAATCAATTTGAATATAATCATTTAATATTTTATCAGAATGGAAAATATTATAACGCCGAGAAATTAAAAGATGAATTAATAGTAAACAATAAAGAACCTTGGATTCATAATAATAATTATAATAGAATTTCTGCTTTCCTTAACAAAGAAAAATCTTTACAGCTAATAATTGGTGAATCTACAATCCAAATTTGGTATAGAAACAAAACAACAAATAAGAGTAAACTGAAATATATTTGGTCAAGTAAAAACAAAAGTAAAAAAAAATTTTTTATAGAAAATTTTTTACTAGGTGAAAAAGAATTCAAACTCTCATTAACAATTACACCTACCATTGCCACTGCTACCACTTATCATCATAATCAAAATTATTCTTCGCTGGCTTTGAGGAAAAAAATTAATGATGATATTGTAGACATTCATTGGCCTTACAATAATGTCAATCTAATTAAAGATGCTTGTGAATCTTTGGGTTATTTGTATCATCTGAAAGACGACCCAGCTGGTCCAAAAAAACAACAAGAATATGAAGATTTGATTTTACAAATTGAGAAAATTATAATCAAATTCATTGAAAAATATCCGATTAATTGGAGATTGATTAATATCAGATACAATCTGATGAAATATCTGATCAAAAGTAAACGATTGAATGTCATTAAATTTATATTAAGTTATAATTGTAATAATATTAAATATTTACATATACCAAGATTACACAAATGGCCACTTAGGCCAATTAATAACACTGATTTAGAAATTGCAATCAAATCAATTGGCGAAAATAATAAGAAGACCACTGATGTCATCATAATTAATTATTTTTTGGATTATTATACTGATAATGCAATGGATAATACTGGATGGATGTTTACTGTCAGCAAAGCAATTCCATTATTATTTGAATACAGATTAGATACATACGTGAAAGATTTATTTTGTAAACCATGTTTTGGTGCAAAAGATATCCATCTTGATGAGTCTTCATTAAATCCTGATGATATACCAAAAGGTAAATCAAAATATATCAGAGCTTTTAGTCCAAACCTGGAACTGCCATGTAAAAACAACTCCTCGATTTATGGTTTATCATTATTTCGTCCAATAAAAAATATAATTAGTTTATCAACAAGGTAAATAGTATAAAAAAATATATTTAAATTATATTATAAATAGATATACCTAATATTTACATCTGATGTTTATATATATCAAGCATAACACACAATAATCAATTAGCCAATTTACAAAAAGTTATACCAGGATTTTATCGTACCAATTCATCATCATTGATCTCTCTAAAACTAGTTCCACTACCAGATTTCACAGTTTTTCCTAAAGAAACAAAACTACAAATAATAAACTACCGAAAATTACCATTAAAACTATTGAAATTATTGATCTGGCCGCGTGGTTATGTCATCAAAAAAGAATCAAACTTGTCACCATTTTTACGAGCAGTTAAACATGATAAACATGGTTTAATCTATGACAATCCATCAATCGAAGCAGTAATTGATTTCAAATGGTCATCTGCACGTAATCATTTCTTGAGACATACAGCACTATATTTTATTTTTGCTTTGTTGTTTGGATTGTTAACTGGGGCTGTTAAAAATGACAGTTTGATATATAATGGCAATGCGAATATAGGCGAAAAAATTATTACATTTTCAATGTCATCTTTGTTTTACTATTTAGGGTATTATATATTAGCATCAGAAATTATACAACTGTTTCATGAGGGATTCCGTCGATATATCAGTGTTTATAATTTCTTTGATCTGGCTTCGGTTGTTATGCCTTTAGTTACATATACTTGTATTAAATTAATAAAATCAAATGAGCAGAGTTTAACTCAACGATTAACAATTGCTATAGCATTCACTGTTTTAGTTATGTGGATTGAATTGGTAAATATAAGCTTCTGATAATAATAATGACAATACTTACTTGATATATCTTTATTAATTATATTTTTTAAATTTTGATAAAAAGTTTTTACTTTTAAGATTCTTTTCAGGTAAATGACATTAAAAATTTTTCAAATAATAAAACTTCAAAATTATTTACAGAAATTTTTTTTTTTAATATTTTAAATAATAAATTAATGATAATAGGGCCTGGAAATTATATTTATATAGTTGTAAATATAATGAAAAATGTCTGGCCATTTATTTCATTCATGTTAATTGTGGTATTAGGATTTGGACATGCAATGTAAAAAGAATTTTTTGATATCATTAATCATTAACCATTACATTACTTATGCCTAACACAGTGGAATTTATTTATTTAGGTACATTCTACTAAAATCACCTCAAGAAATTGGTGTAGAACCTGATGGTAATCAATACCATATAAAAAGCACAGATCCAAATGTTAACTCACTTTATAACAATGTATTGATTGAACAATCATTTAATCTGAGTAATACAAATGACAATTCTTTCTCAAATTTTGCTCAATCGACTAAGGCTGTATATTTTTGGATAAATGGTAGATGGGATCAACTTGAACAATGGGATTTTTGGCCGGTTGATGTTTTGTCTATATTGGCTAGTGTTTTGTTGGTTATTGTTATGCAAAATATGTTAATCGCCTTTATGACGTAAGTTATTAAAATATTTTAAATTGTTTCAAAAAAAAATTTTTTAAAATCATTTAAATATACATACATGCATATCTTTGATTTAGTGGAGTTTTTGATGACGCAAAAGCAGAGAGTAGACATGCTGTATTGAAATATCGAGCAGAATTAATTGCAGATTATGAAACATTGGAAAATCCGTTCGGGTATACAGAGAAGAATCCACGACATATATTTTATATTGGTAATGCCAATAAATTTGCTGAATGGTTAAGGAAATGTGAAGAGTATCGACGATTAAGAAATGATACTACTGCTACCACAAATTATTCATTGTCAGCTAAAGAAAGAGTTTATCTATATGATGGTGACAATGATGATTGTGGAGGTGATGATGTTGTTGAATTTATGGAACAAAAAATTAATAATAATAAAAAAGCTGATGAAGATAATAAATATTTGAGCAATCGACAAAGCAATAATTATAATGGTGACAGTGTTAATAGAAGGGGTTATGGAAAAGATGTATTATTTAGATCAGCTACAATAGACAATTCTAGTTATTTAACACCAAATCATTATCAGCATCAATATCAAAATGAAATTTCTAATAGATCATCACCACCATCACCACCACATGAAAACAATAACGCATTGACAAATGTCAATTTTCTTGAAGAAATTGGACACTTAAAAAATGAAATGAAAAATATTAAAGGAGATATAAATAACAGAATGAATTTAATTGAAGAAAAAATTTCTAGTGTATTGGAATTAATGACAAAGATTAATACTAACAATAATTGTTCCAATTAATGATGCACAAGTCATTCCCTGTACTTTTATCTGACATATTTTTATATTTTCCGTAATAACTTTAATGTTATCATCATTGACAGAATTATTAATCGTTTTGAGGGGAATTATTTCGGAGCCAATGTTGACTTTTGCCATCACTGGGTTGAAAGTTAAAAATTTTATTTTATAAAAAATAAAAATAAATAAAAAAGGCAAATGATGCACAAGTCATTCCCTGTACTTTTATCTGACATATTTTTATATTTTCCGTAATAACTTTAATGTTATCATCATTGACAGAATTATTAATCGTTTTGAGGGGAATTATTTCGGAGCCAATGTTGACTTTTGCCATCACTGGGTTGAAAGTTAAAAATTTTATTTTATAAAAAATAAAAATAAATAAAAAAGGCAAATTAATATTATTAAATTATTACTGTTACTATTACTGTTACAGTTAGATTTCCCAAATATGGCTTTCTGAATTGATTGGCCTATCTATAAAAAGCTTTCTAGTGATCAATGAATTTAATATCCTTGTTGTATGTGAAATTGAAATTATGTGAAATTGAAATATTATGGAGTTAATTTGAATTTCACATATGTGAATTGCGAATTCACATAATTTCATTTTCACATACAACAATCCTCATATTATTATTTGGTACAATTAGTAAAATTCAAAATTATGGATTAGCAACAATTTTTCATTTATTAAGTGTTTAGTCTTTTATAATTTAATAATTGTGATTGCAATACGGATAAAATTTACTGGGAAAAATCCGCTATTGGTTAACCAGGAGATGGTTGCAAAGGCATTGGAAAGAAATGTCACAAAAGAATTTACAAGATTTTCAGGCTATTTGAACAATGAATATACAGTATATATATATTAAGTAGGATAATTGATAAATTGATTAATCATATTACAATAGCAAAATTATTTTTACTATAAACAACAATACCAAGTCATTTTAGAATCCTTATGATAATTATTTACATGTTTACTGCCCAGAAATTAGTAATAAATGGTTTTCAAATATAAATAGGTTTGAATGGGCATCTAGAAGCCATAACAATATTTCTCGTAATTCGATTTCCTTCCTGTATTGATTTACAACAATCCTCCGTATTTCTTTTGTCTCTTTGATGGTTTTATCCAACGCAGATTTGGGCATAAGTCAAGAATTCTGTAGATAGTAAGTAATTCACCAACCTTGTGACTTTGATATCCAAAAGTTTCTATGCCTGTGGATGATTTTCGTAAAATGTAAGATATTAGCGTCGATTAAGGTTTTTAATCATATGAAATGCTTATGTCAATATACTCCTTTTTTTGTAGCCACATAAAGAGAAGAAATACGATCCCTAATACAGAGTTAATCATAAAATAATCCTACATCGGTGGACAAGTTTGTACAATTTTGGGCCATTTTCTTGACAAGCATTACTTTAGAGAGCCAGCGAGTACCCAGGATTGCCCATACCATAGGAATATTCTCAGAATGCTTGAAGGTAGATTTAACACGCAGATTGATAAAATGGAGCGGTCAAGAGATCCTATTGCTAATATACGGGGATGGTGCCTGCTGATACGTGCTTCCCGATCCAGAAGCTCATCAATATACTTGGAAGTAACAGTTATATGATATACAGTGTGTTAAGAAAAAAATTGGGCTGTCAATTTTTATACTCGAGACCATCTTCAACATCAATGTCAACCTCAACCTTAACATTAACAAAATTTACCATTAAAAATACAAAAGCAGATCGTCAATATTTGAAATATGGTTCTGTAGAATGTACATTTTGCAAAGTTAAGTTACAGGCATTAGTACGTCATTTTCAAAATAAACGTAAAAATATTCTCAACAATAATAATATTAAACAATATTCGATTTCCAATGATTCAAAATTAAAAATAAATTAAATCCTTTGAGGATAAATATTTTGTTGATTTACGTTATAAGTTACCTTGATGCCAAATAATTGGATTGTATCAATTTTAAGAAGCGAAAAATTATCATTAAGAAAATGATTAGTTATTTTTCACACAAGATATCCCTTACAACAGATACCTGGTCTTCCACAACTACAAATCAGGGATATCTTGGTGTTACGGCATATTGGGTTGATGATGATGAAAATATTACTTGATCTTGTACCTCTTCATGAAAACCACACTGGAATCATTTTGGCAAATAAAATTTTAGGTAAGTTTAGCAGATTGTTTAAATAATGCATTAATTCAAAGAATACAGCAATAGGGATTTTATACAGATGTATATGAATCTCAATATATAAAATTAATAGGTCAACAACCAATTGAAAAATTACGTAAGTTGGCGTCTGTCTGTGCCTGTCACTTTTAATGTCTCAGAAAAAATATAAATTTTGCTTGTTAAAAAAATTATGATAAAAATTTAAGAATTCTTTCATTCCCGTTGTTATATCATCATATTTCGTTTGTACAGTCAAACCCTCGTTTCGAAGAACTTCGTTTCAGCGAACTGTAATTAAATTCACGTTTCAACGAATTTTGAATGATCCTTTCTTATGTGTCCAACCACTCGTTGAAACGAGGTTTTGACTGTATTTGATAAAATAAACAATAAAAGATTAAAAAAGGTTCGCAAAGATTTTACATAGTGAAGGCAATACAATTAAACCTCGCACAAATTGAATCTAATCACATTTCGATGAATTCTATATGTTTTTATATAATGCAAGATTCGTTGAAATGAGGTTTGACTGTACTTATCAAATATTAAAATATTATGTATATGTAAATTATCGTAGAAACGGTTGTCATGTTCAATATTTTCATTATGTGAAATCTTTGTGAAAATTTTTTTTTACTTATTTAGAATGGTGGGAGTTGCTTCCCTTCTTTAAAAAAAAAATATCAGATTATACTTTTGTCCAATGCCCGTGGAAAACACTGACCGGGAATAAAGCACTTCTGAAGATGCTATTCTGCTGCTGCTGTTGCGCCCACTTTCTATCTTTGCCAATTCTATTTCTAGTGATTCTTCGGCTGTTACAACGTTGTTATTTGTAATAATAATAATAATAGCCAAAAGAGACACCACCATTAGAAATGAATTATGAAACAAGTCTTGCCGTAATCTTTTCTGAATTGTTGGAACCGCCATCACTGCCATTTGGATTGATTATTAAAAGCAAGCATCCAATCTTCTTCTTAAATCCTTCAAATAATCTCGAGGTAAGAGTCAATATCATCTAATAATCCTATTCCATTTTCATAAAGAACATGCTCAACTATCATTCTTTTATCATGATTATCAAGATATTTCCTAAATGTTCTAGCAAAACCAGAATGTTGTAATGATTTTGCTACATAGCGCTTCATCATCGATGAAATAATATTGGAGAATGAAGATTCATTTGTAACTTGTATATGATATTGTTGAAGAGATGGTGGATGAGAATTTCTTTAAATTGAAGGGGCTCGGACTGGAACAATCATCAATCAGTTCCAAAGAAATTATTTCATGGAACCAATAAAACCAAATATTCAGTCAAGAAAGTTGGTAATTCACCAGAAAACAAGTATTCATGGAAATTCAAATTGGACCATCACAAGAATTTTTCCAATACAAAACTGAACAATATAACGGGCAATTGATTGAGAATGAACAGTTGCCACCAAAGCCAAAGACTCAAATTTTCACCAGCTGATAAGATATGTCAACAACCACAGAAACCAGTTGCTGAATTAGCTGCAGCATTAGCAGGAAAAAAAGAAAAGGGGGAAAAAATAGAGAAGAAGTACAAAAAGGAAAAGTATTAATTGATAAGATGATGGCAGTTTCATCATCATCATCACTCATCTCATAAAAGGAAAAAAGCTCAGAATTGATGAAGTCGTAGAAGTCGTAGTGGCATCATCATCATTCACCATTACCACCAATAATAAATAATACTTCCAACTCTCCTGCAATATATGGATGTAATGACAATATAGAAATAATACACTTTTTCGAAAGAAGAGTGTAAATTTCAGACAATTATTCTTTTTTTTTTTTTTTTTTAAAAAAAAGGAAAACCAATATATATTCACAATAAACACAATTATTAATAAGCAAATATATGTATTTTAATTACAAAAAAATTTAATGAAATATATTACAAAAAAATTTAAAAATTAAAAAAAATTTTTTTTTAAAAAACTGTTCTTCAAAAAATCAAACTATATTATTATTATTAATTATTATTATTATTATTAATTATTAATTATTAACTATTTTTTATCATATAACAATGATAATAAATCTTTCTGTACAATGTATATATATATATATATCAATAATATATTTATATATTATTAGTATTATTATAATATATATATACATATATAAATAGTTCAATTTTAAAATTTAGTAAAATCTACTTCGTTAATATCTTCCATTTTTACCACAACATCAGCATGAAGTGTACCATGGATTACTTTCCTAACCGGATCCTCGGGCATATATTCTAATTCTCCGTCAGCACTTTGTAGAACAAATTGTTTACCTGGTGGAGGTGGTTTCTTAATTGCAAAGGCTAAAAGTGAAGAAAAAGTTGTTTTATCAGTGATTGCTATGTTCTGTTTGTATGTTCTATTTGGTGATCTAATAGTTACTGATTTCAATTGTATTAACGTTGGCGAGTGCGTTGAGCTATCTAATAACATTGGTTGATTGTTTGATTAATGGATTAGTTGATTAATGGATTTATTAACATTTATTAATATCATTGTTAAAAAAAATTTTTCAACCTGAATTATAATCAAGACCTGGAATTTGTTGTAATCTTGGCGGGCTTTTTCTTGGAGTAAGTGGTGCTAAATAATTAAAATTTTGAAATATTATTACTTTATCATATATTATATACAGATAGACAGATAAATGGATAGATAGATTACTATTTATAGCAGGTTGTCTAGTGTATACAATTAATTGGACTTCCGATTTTCTCTTTGAAAATTCATCCCAAAACGATTTATAAGATATTTCATTTTTTAAATCATGATGTAGAGAATCTTTCCAAGTACCTATACGATAATACAGAGTAGTAGTGTCTATTGTTCCCCATTTCTTTGGCAGTTTTAGATTAGAAATGTTGTTGGTTAATTGTTGAATGACAAGATTTGGATCATCGTTTTGATCAATATTTGCAATAGATACACGTAGACTACGTTCAATTTTAGCGATTGGATCATGAGTCACATCGAAACACACTAATGGAATTGTTGGTAAATCTTTTATGTGGAAAGAGGAAGGAAAAAAAGAATTGGGAAAGATAAGAAGATTGATCGATTATGATTTTCAAAAGAAAGAAAATCATAAACATATATGTATGTATGTATGTATGTATATATATATATATATATATAAGTACCTCTAATAAATCGATTGCTTCATAGTCCAGGTTTGGAATACGTGATTTTAATGATTTTGCTACCCAGTTAGGGAAATTTACTTTATAATTTTGCAAGTTCGAAACTCCAGGCCATGTATTTTCATTTGGTGTACCAAGTAAACTTGTTTTGTGTGGCGTGGGAAAAAACCATTTTAGTCAATTTATAATATATAATAAAAATCTATATAAATAAAATACCTAAATATTTTAAAAAGTTGGTCTATTCCACTGCCACCTAGAAAATTATTTTCTTATAATTAGCAAATTTTTTCTTTTCTATCACCATCATCATTACCAAAATATATATACCTCTGAATAAAGCATCATTCAAAAACATTTCAGCAAATATACAGGCTACACTCCAAATATCTACACCAGTTGAATATTGTTGACATCCGAGAAGTATTTCAGGTGCTCTGTACCATAAAGTTACAACCTACAATAATAATAATAATTACAATAATTAGGATTTATTATTCGTGAATCAGACAATTGATTGATATATATAGATAATCAAATGTTACCTCATGAGTATGAGCTTTTATTGGAAGACTACATACTCTTGCTGATCCAAAATCAGCTAATTTTAAATTCCCATTAGAATCAATCAACAAGTTATGCGGTTTCAAGTCTTGATGGAGAATTCGATGCGAATGACAAAAACAAACGCCATTCATTAATTGCCACAAAAATTTCTTTAATAATAATTGAGAGTGAGAGTGTTTAATTGATTAATTGATTAATTGATAGGATTTCTAAATTAGTTGAATTGATTAATTGATTACTTTGACAATTATTTCCGATAAACCGTTATTATTTTTTATATATTTCTTTAAGTCAGTTTCAAGATATTCAAATACTAAATATATATTATTTTCAGATTGAACTGTATCCAATAATCTATCAATTATATAATTAATAACTAATAACAATAACTTAAAGATTTTAACAAATCAAATTAATCAACAACATCATCCACTAAACATAAAAATTCCTCCCCAAAAAAAAGAACACCTTACTTTACAATGTTCTTGTTATTAATTCTTTTTAATATTGATATTTCTCTAACAGCTGTATAGGGTATGGCGGTCCTGTTTTTTTATCTCTACCTCTATATACCACACCAAATGTTCCTTTTTTATTTATTTTATTATTATAAAAAATAATAATAATAGTAAGGAATTAATTATTCATTGTTTGTGGATTTTATATTTGTTAAAAAAAATACTAACCTTCTCCAACTTCTTCAATCTTTATATATCTATCACCCATATTATAATGGTGTATGTATATATATATATATATATATGTATCTATACATACTGTTCATAAAACGCTTCGTTTTTTATCTGTGATTTTCCCCAACTAGTAGTTTCTCTCTCAATATTTTTCACTGTATTTCTCTCCCAATCTTTGTTATAGTTTCTATTATCTTGAATTTTCCCTCTATCCCACTCTCTTTTATTATTTCTATCTCTTTCGTTGTCAGTATCAATATCGCTATTATTTTTTTATCTCTTTCTATTTCTTTCGATATCTTTTTCTCTTTCCATATATCTTTCTCTCTCTCTTCCTCCAGTTCGCGCTCTCTCTGTATATCTTTCTTTTTCCCTTTCTCTTTCCCTTTCTCTTTCTATGTCTCTTTCTTCAATTCTGTCTTTTTCTCTTACTCTTTCCTTTTCTCTCTCTCTCTCTATGTCTCTTTCTTTGTCTCTTTCAGATTCCCAGAAAGAAGAAGCTTTATATCTTGACATTGTTGAATTAAGTTTAAATTATTTTTGTACTACACTATATTTGAGAAATGCATTAGTATGTTTGTTTTGATTGGCTCTAAAGTTCGTATCACCATTCTTATTATTATTGCCAAGAAGAATTTGTATTACGAATAAAAACTACTCTACTCTTATAAGCAAGATCCGAAATATTTGTTTAATATAAAATTTTAATTAAACGGTTTATTGATTATTCTTTCACTTTGGTCAAAAGTGATGTTAATCTTT